>JANEYF010002473.1:0-99136 GCA_029963845.1 Rhamnusium bicolor
TATTCTTTCTTGTTTGGTTTGAATCGTACCTAATTAATCTGAAAAACGTAGATAAAAAGGAAAAAAATAAGACATTTATTTTATTTATAGATTCATTACAAATAGGGTATTAAGTCACAAATTTGTAATTTTTGCAGTACCATTTTGAAGGAATGTCTATGTATAGTACGACTATCTCTCACACTCAAGCTTCCACAAGGGGTTTTCAGTGAGAATATTTCTCTTTTTTTTTTACTAAGATACAATTATTTAACTTACTATATCATATGTATGTATTATTACTATTACAAATGGGAAATAAATTATTATTATTATTAAAATGATATATCACATAAAATAACGTACATTTGTCCGGCATTTTAGGTAATTTTTCATCTTAAACATTTAAATAAACTCCGTACGTTCAGATCAATTTATTTGAGAATTTATTTAAATTTTTCAATTTAAATGCTGTATTATTAAACAGAAATTTACAGATTGGAAAACACATCGCTATCAAATACAATTAATTTAACAGTTTTATATTATTGGTTATTGAACAAAAAAGTACTACCTATAGTTAGTTATGTTTATAACCCAGAAAAAACGCACCATTTCGCAAAGATATGTAACTAGAAAAATTTTTAGGCCTCACATTGAGAGTATTTTTAAAAGAAAATACTGATTCCAAGCTAAAATTTAAGTATAAACTGATGTAGTAAGGCAGTAATCTGAAAAATTTCAATTTTTGAGGTCAGCTACGACGTCAGACGCATATACCACGGCCTGTAACCCCTCCTGCATTATATTTATGCAGGTTATTCCATTGTCCATCCAATTCGCGCATTCCTTCCGCCCATTGAACCCCAATCGAGAACGGCCTGGGTTAGTTTTGACTATCGAAAATTATCGATAATTATCGATAGTCGAGGGTCGGAATATCGAGCACTCTTGAGTCGGCACGACTCTCGATAGTTCTTGACCGCTAGAGGGGACTTTTTGCAAGTATTAGTGGTCCTATTTATAATACTAAAAGTTCCCACTTTTCCAACTAGGGGATTATGGTGAATATCGATCCGCCATCTTGAATGTATCTCTTCATATAAAATCGTTAATACCTTAAAAGCCGCTCAAAATCATGAAAAAATGGAGAGATAATATTTATTTAGAATTAAAAACTACTTTAAACAATGCTTAATTCAGATCTTATATTTAGTTATGTTATGGTTTAGGAAATATCTGAGATTAGATATGAATAATTTAAGCCTCAACGTTTACACATCAATTTGGTTCAATCTTGTATATTTCCTCTGTGGTCAGTACAAAGTTCATAAAAAAAATAAAAAATTAGTAAACAATATAAACGGTAAGTATTTAAATTTATTTGCTAATGTTATTTTACTAATAGTTTAGTAAACATGTAGAGTTGAACTAGAAGGGATTATCGTCTACATTCTCACAAGAATTTCCATTACAATTGCTGCAAAATGGGCTTGCCTTCTTGCAACTGTAAAGTTTTTGCATCAACTTTTACAATTACAAAAGATCATCTTTATCAATTATTTTATATCAAACACAAATTTAATTGTGTCTCGTTTTATAATTGTACCCTAACCATTGTAGAGCTCTAAAGAAGACTAAATTATACTTGAAACATTAGCGATTGATCTGAATCAGTTTCTTTTTTGTTCTACCCTGGCGAACTTCCCATCAGTAAATATTTCTCAAAGACCCAAAGATATTCCTCATCTTTATCAGGTGCTATTTTTGAATCCATTGTGATGGGTCGAAGTTCTCTGCAATCACTTCCAACCCAATCCCAATGGATCTAATGAATTTCCAAACCACTATTGGATTTGACAATACACTCTTGTAGTGACACTTTGCGGAGTCTGATGTGGGCAGCAGAGTAGCTAATTTAAAATTTATGGTTAAGCTTTAACGTGCGGATAGTTTTATATATTCTGAGGCTCAGTTACACGACAAGTGGTTCGGAAGACCTACCTCGATGAACCACGAACCACACGTCGTTTGACATAGGTGGTTCGCTATATCTCGCGGCTCATGGTAAGTGATTTGGCAGGATCCATTGCATTGGCGCTGAACACGTTGGTTTTTGCAAGGTTCGTGCAGGTTCAGGTATGTCGTACAGGCTCAGACTATCGCGAAAGCTTGATGTGCAAGTCGCAGTTTAGGTGCACTTGTGCTCTGTCATTGTTGGTGCTGTTTTCACATTAAATGATGGAGTAGTTTATCCATAGCCTCACACTAGTTGATAATACTAAAAGCCATGATGTATTTTCTCTACTTTTCATATGCGACGCCATCCACCACCTTTTCTATGTCTTTTCGACCTATTTTGCAACAACAAACCACAACACACTACACACAAGGAAGCAGGATCAATAATTTGTTGTCTTGCATCGATGATCGCAATTCAGAATTGATGACAACAAGACTAAGGTTCCATATTGTTTCGACGAAGCTATAAATCACAAACTATTAAATGAAACACGTACTGTGTTGACACAACTGGTTCACCAGAAGGCGAACCATCGCGAACCGCACTCCAGTTCCTTGGTTCATCAAACCACGCTCCGTGTAACTACGTCTTAAGAAATCTTAAGGCATTTAATGTCTTAGTGCTGAATAAGATTTGCAGGAAACAACTACTCAGCGCACAAATTTAACACACAATTAAACTTGCAAATCTTATTTGGTAGCTAAGATCATTTGTCAATTCCTCACTAGACATATACCGGTTTCGAACTTTTCTATGTTTTCGTCAGTATGCCATAAGTAATGGAAAAGACAAATAATACTAACAAACCAGGCTAGCATAAAGCAGACTAAGTAAAACAGTCATAGTGAGTGATAAGTGTATCCCTCTGGTGGTCAGTGCTACTACTAGTCAGACATCACTGATGTGTTAGTGACTAAAAGCGACCTGTAAAGCAGGTACCAAGATCTTCTACCTCTAAACCTGTTGGGCTAAACAATATTCTGAATAAGATTTGCAGCACTACCTGCAGCTCATTACAGACCGAATATTCCAAGTCTTTATAAGCTGAACGCTGAAAGTTCAGAGGCCTGTTTCCCGAAATTGCTTCAGAGGTACGACATCTTCTTTGCATAACTAGTTGTTTGTATTGAGGACTAAAACTCACGAGGTTTCGTTCGAATAGAAGATTTGAACGTCTGACTCTACACTTATAGATACACCATTTAGGGGGTGGAACTCAACCCAAAAAGGACTAATTTTAAAAGAGTTCGTATTAGAAACCTCTCTTTATCTTTGTCAAGGATTCTACCTGATAAATATCTGTACCCATTTTTACTGAATAATTAAAACAGTTCTACTAATACATTACTAAATGGTAAATGCTTACATTATTTGATGGACCAATCATTAAAATAAGAAAATAGACACGATCTAGCTAGATCTTTTTAATCGATAATTACAATTTACACTTCAGCTAGGGCTGTGGAATATAACAACAAATTTTAAGTAAATTAAAAAAGGCCAGTTGTACCAACGTTGTACATTGTTTTAACATACTGGATATTAAACCAGATTCAGCTGGAATTTGGCTGAACCACACTGGTACAAATAAACCTTTGGAGTAATTTTTATGCATACAGTTTTTGAAAATACAAAAAATATTTATATTTAATTTTATTTGCTTTATTTTTAATTACTTCGTTTTTATTAATATTAAAATGAGGAGAACCATAATTATTAGGTAGAGTCCATGTAATAACTAAAAGATATAAATAACGTTTTTTTATTAAAGTTTATGGTTAAGAGCCTACTGTTAAACCAATTGATTATAACAGTAAAGTAATTTTTTTTTTGTATCTTAATTTGTTCCAATTAATATCCCCATACAATGTCTCATCATCATCTGCAAAGTGTACGATATTCCCACATGTATGAACTAAATAAATCATTAATATAAATTTTAAAAAATATGGGACTAAGAACGGTGCCTTGCAGTACTCCATATTTTACAAATTTCTTCAGTATTGAGAACATCATTAACACTCACGTAATACTTTCGGTTGCTTAAGTAACATTTTAAGAAAGTTTTTTTTTGGAATTTTTTCTCCCACACACTTGTGGATACTTAGTACCGATTAATAATACTGACGCTACCAAAACTATAACGATGTTCCAGGTATATTCATGAGAGCATTGGCATCAGCAACAGGATTATTTTAATTCTATTCTACAATTCTAGATGGGTCGAAATAAGGGCTACGATTTAGCTGAAATATTCAGTTTTTAAAAAGAAGAAAGAGTGTTGTTAGCATATCACTAATATATACACAAAATTAGACTTCTCAGAGTCAACATTTTAAATGCAAAAGGATTTCCAGAGCATTTGAAAAAGGACAATTATACAAATTTGGATACAAAATCTTTCATTTATTAATTTTGCTTGTACCAATTATGTTTATTTGACGAATTAGAGAGCGGTATTAACATAGCATTGTGACGTACTTCGCTGCTCTACACAAGGGCAGAAGTGTCACTTTGATGCCCAACACTACGGCGGTGCTCACGGTACGGATATCTCGGGCGCCAGTTTCTGTTTAGAGTGCAGAAACACCACTTTACTCTATCGGCGGGACGATAAAGGCCGGGCAACTATTGGGAAGAATCGGATAAGCCAGGGGTCGGGAAAAGGTAACTTCCACACTACAGCTAATGAAACGACTCTCATTCAATATATTTACATTTATTCTACACACTAACTATTATTTACACTTTATATACACCTTAGTAACTACAACTTATATTACAAACGGTCTTAACTACAGGCGAGCGAGGACAGTAAGCGGGTGTACAAGCGGTGCGACACGGTAATATGGAAATTAAGCGGTGAAAAAGGTAACCAGCAATAATTAAACGGCCATAAGCAGACGGCGGATTGGATACCAGGAAGGGGAAGCAAGCGCCAATACAAGCACACTGTGACTATTTATGGCGGTTATTTACTATCGCTTGGCTGATGGATGGTTTCGGACTTATGATCTGCCAAATCTAGTACCTCCAAGTCACCCTGCAGAATATGACGTGCTCAGGCGGCCTGGAGGACACGCGGTATAACGCGGTTACTGTTGGGGGAGGGAAAAGGAGTGGCAAGCCTAACTGTTGCAAATTTTAGACGACGACGGTAAGGTCAAACTCCAAGCTACCCTGCAGAATATGACGTGCTCAGTCAGCCCGGCGGACCCGCGGTTACGGACGATACCTCCAAGTCACCCTGCAGAATTTTTACGTGCTCAGGTGGCCTGGCGGGCACGCAGTTACGAAAGTACCTCTAAGTCACCCTGCAGAATTTTTACGTGCTCAGGTGGCCTAGAGGACACGCGGTGGCAAATAATAGTACCTCCAAATCACCCTGCAGAATTTGTACGTGCTCAGGTGGCCTGGAGGGCACGCGGTATAACGCGGTTCGGTTTTGAGGGGGGGAAGGAGTGGCAAGCTTAGCAGTTGGATATTCAATGCGCCTACGGTATGGTCAAACTCCAAGCTACCCTGCAGAATTACTGACGTGCTCAGGTGGCCTGGCGGGCACGCGGTTACGAAAGTACCTCTAAGTCACCCTGCAGAATTTTTACGTGTTCAGGTGGCCTAGAGGACACGTAGTGGCAAATAATAGTACCTCCAAATCACCCTGCAGAATTTGTACGTGCTCAGGTGGCCTGGAGGGCACGCGGTATAACGCGGTTCTGGTTCCAACCTTCGGCCGCTCTCTCGTTCTATGGAAGGATATGAGGCGGATACGTCTTAGCGCTCGCGGTTCACAAACTCTAAATAAGGTCCGAAAAGTACTCATCAGTCAAGTAATACCGAGTATTTACCAAACCTTTATCAAACCTTGCTACCTATTCCGTATCCAGGGCTGCTTCCTCTCTGGAGCGGTCGGTGTCGGCACGTCTGGTCGGTACTGGCAGCAGCAACGTACTGTCCTGGATGCTCTGAAAAATCCTCGTTACTAAACTCTGCCAAAAGCAGAAGTAGGATGAGATGCGGTAGTCATGCGGGGAATATGGCAATACGTCACCCGAATTCAATTTGAAACAAACCTATACCTTTATACTCACAACAAGATTACTTACTATGCTGGTCGGCGTGGTTCTTCAGTCAGCAGCTAAACGGCAACTGACTTGTTTGAAAAATCCTCAAGCTACTAAACTCTGCCAAAAGCAGAAGTAGGAGGGCGCGGTAGTCATGCGCGAAATATTGCAACTACGTCACCATTATCCGACTTAGAAAAATCCGCAATTAAATTTATATACCTATGTACCTCTATACTCACAAGATTACTTACTGTGCTGGTCGGCGCGGTTCTTCGGTTGGCGGTCAGACGGGAACTAATTTGATAGTTTCCAGTCTCGGGGTCCTTCACGGTATGGCGGGCACAGGAGTGCCGGGGCAATATGCGCGCGTCGCGTTTCGCGATTCACGTACTGCCTGCAGCTCGGCATATTTAGAATGTCTATACAAACTACCTATCTTATAATTAACAATTATACTATTATTAATGAGCAACCGACAATACCACTATTAAGGGCGCAGTACTACAATGTTTAAAATATCTTTTGAAACAGACAAACAGCCCCTAGCTACCTAATTTATTTCTATAAAATAATCATTTCGTTACAGCATAATTAGACGAATTTTTTTTTCTATTTTTACAATTTTTATTTAGAAAAGAATAGTTCCAGTATCTTACAGATAAACCATAATTTTTAAAGTACTTTGCGTGTTAAACTTGACATTGAAATATTATAAATGCTTCAGTAATCAGCAATAACTTATTAATCAACAATATAAACAAATCAATTATTACTAAAATAATGGAAACGAATAAATTTATTAAAGCAGAAAGGTTGTACACGTGCCCACGCAAAAAAGAGGTATAAAATAATTTTGTTATTTATTGCTGTTGCTTATTGACGTACAAAACATCTTTTTTGTCTTGAATAAATTATATGATAACTATATTAATAATATACCTTAATGATAGTATCAAATTGAAAAATGATGTTTATATTAACTTCAAAACTGCCATGTACTGATAAAATTTAATTATTGTTATTATACTTTTATATACTTAGTTTAAATGAATAATTGCAGATATAAAAAAGTACATACAATAATAATGCAGTTTTGTATAATTAAATATATATTTATTTCCTAAAACTAGTTAAAAAAAATAAGAAAAGATAAACAAATACGCAGAAATCGCATCTTAGGTAGTCATTCCAGGTGCGGACTTATGTACGTACAAATCTCATACAACTAATAAAATGAGAATAAATACTATGAAATAAAATGGTACACGATATTTCTAGGAATGAATTCATAACCTTGTCTCATGTTATTTTAATGTTATATTGGCAATTATTTGCAAAATACAACACATTTACATATCCTCGTAATTAATTGAAATAGTCAAGAAACAAAAAACTATATTTTAAATGTGGGTGCTGTCATGTTACAAATATAAGCTGTATTGTCGTCTTTTAAGTGCGGAAAATTAGTACTTAATTACTGAAAAAGTCTAAAAAAATTTTCCTTATTTAAACCCATATGAATTACCCAAAAACTAAATAACAAAGGTCTAAATTAAATGTAAGTTTTGTACAATCGTAAAAGGTCTGTTATAAAACGGAAACGCCTACGATATGTCGCAGTTAAAATAATAATAAACAAGGGAGATATGTGTAAGACAGAACCCCTACTATCTACATACATTGCGATTGAGTATTTATGGATCCAACTATTCATGATAATTTGGCCTACAGTACATATATGGACAATTTTCACGAATTTCCTCAACCATACAGTCTTGAGCGTCACTTAACATCACAATTTTCTTTAGTTGATGCAATGAATGTGGTATGCGTCAATTTGTTTTTCAGATATTAGGAACCACTGCTGACCATGTGAAACAAAAGCTTCAAACAGTATTGAATAATAATATGGGATTTAATACTATATATAGTAAAACTTTTTACAGGCAAAGAAGACAGAAGTGGACTTTTCTGATCTTAATGTAAATGTGACTTATTTGAGGGGATTTCATTATTTTAAATACGCTCTAGGTGGAACGGTTTTTTAAGACTACAAAGGCATTTTTAATGAGAGGCTCCGGAATCTAACTCCAGATCATTTAAAACAATTATTAATAATATACTTTTGTTCTAATGCAACAAAATAATTGCTATAGTGCAACAGTGTTTTTTGCTAAATGTTCAGCGTTCATCTAACTTTGATATTACAAAAATCATCACTCGTCAAAAGTGTAAGGTAAGATAATCTCTATTTTGTATTGTATATCACTTTTATACTTGAAATTATTGATGTGTTCGCACATTAGCTGATTTCACTCCTGATAATCGTGAAATGACCGAGTTGCGGTATCTAAAGTAAGTCAAAAAGAAGTTTAATTACGGAAAACTAGTGTCCATGTTAACTATACCATGCTTTATTGAAGCCGTAGTATGTTGAGTGTCTCACTTTTAAGTAAGGGTGTCTCACGTTTATGTACTAAGACTTCGGATTATTGTAACAAAGTGATTTTTCCGTAGACTGTTTTCTGTAATAATAAGATTAAATTGGGTCGCTCTTTCACTTTGGTACACGCTGTATCCTGTAACTTGTATTAATGTGTATTTCAAAAACCGCTTTGTACAAAGAATTAATTTAGTTTATGTCAAATACTCAGAAGAACAATTAGTTATTACAATAATTGTTTCAATCCGGTTTCTTTCTTTTTTTTCCAGGGTAACATTTGTTGTTTATTATTGTGCTTATGTACGCCAAGTAAGAGGAAAGAATGTTTAGTTAAAGTAATCCATTTGAGAGCTAAGCTAGAAATTTAGTTAATATAATTATCTGGAATACAGACAACCCTTATTTCGCATTCATCCGTATATTTGAGAATATACAAGTGGGTAGAATAAAAGGTAATACTAGAAAGAAAGGCATTTGTTAAGAACAAGTCCATTTCTATTTTTCAAATAATTTACAATTAGAGAAATTCAGTAATTTAGTTTGAATAGTAATTCATGACCGTTTTGATTATTTTCTATTTGGAAAATAGTTTTAAATTGTGAGAAAGCGATTCCCAGTCTCAAGATATTTTATAAACATTTGTTTATATTAGATAACGCAGGGAATTTGTTTAATCGCATTTCGCTGAATTGGCTTAAAGAATTTGTGCCCCTCCACATCAACCGCAAATTCTGGATACTCGCGCCGAGGGTCACATGACACCTCGTGTCATCCATGGAAACAAAACTGCGAACAAAGGTTCAAGAAATCACTACTCAAGTGAGAGTTCACCGCGTGCAGTAGTATTAATAAGCAGCTCCAGTGTCCGCCGTGCAGGTAGTGGTAAGAACCATCCTAAGTTTTTTTTACTGTTTTCCTTGCATTTATCGTTCATATTATTTTACAGTTTTATTTGCATTTATCGTTTGTACTATTTTCCTGTGTTCTTTGCATTTACCATATACCATTTTACTGTTTTCTTTACATTTATTGTTTGTATCCGATTGCCTGCTAATTGGATTCGCTGGAGATATTCGGGAACATTCGGGAATCATTAAGTAAACCACGGGTTATCTATTCAACAACGAGCAACGGGAATACTCGGCTATTAATATTTGTAATAATGACGCCTGAGTGAAGGCCCCGATCCCTAGTGTTTGGAGAGGGACTTCACTAGGACAACGCGAAGAGACACGAAAGGTAATTTGTAACAAAGTGCGCCAGAGTGAAGGCCCCGATCCCTAGTGTTTGGAGAGGGACTTCACCAGGACAACACGAAGATACACGAAAGTATAATGTACAGTGAAGGCCCTGACCTAGTTTTGAGAGGTACAGAAAAGGAAGAGACACGAAAGATAAATTGTGATATAGTAGCTCGACGTCGAATAACCCCTACCGTCACTTGTATTTTAGCTGCCGTCTGTTAACGTCATACCAATTCACGCATATCCCTGTCTTAGTCAATTTAATGGACAGTTTGCATTTCCACTCGAGTTAATAAAACTATATCAATCGTGCTATATAGGTAGATACCTATCGGGAATATTCAGCTATTATTCTTTGATGGTAAAGATCCCAATCCCTAGTGTTTGGAGATGGTCTTCCTCAGGAGATCGTAAACGCAAATGTTAGTTCCCAGCAACTAAACCGTTTAGTGGGATTTGTCGAAGTGTCCCGGGTTCGAGTTAACGTGTGATCCAATTGGTCCTAAGACAGGACGAAGGAGGTGAATATAATGATATAGCACATCCACGACTAGTACGTATCATCAACCACCTGTCCCTAGGTTGACATCTTACCGTGGTGTTACGCTAGTAAACCGTAACCACTTATACCTGGACATTGCGGCAACAACCGCTTGCTATAATACTGTTAGTTGCTTGATGTAGATAACAGTAGTAATAGTACCGTAACTAGTTTTGGTTCACCGCTTATTTGCTTATGTACCTATTTGTAGTAAGCATTTAAAACATTCCCTGCTGAGAGTAATACCATAGAGTAGTTTCAGTAACTTAATTGTGCTTGATATACCTGATCACCGCTTTTCATAACCTCTTGCTTGGTTTCTTTGGTTGCTTCTGTATCACAGATTACTATTTACGTTGGATTAATATATCCATTTCTTTTGTTGTGTATTTTATTTTTTTTAATTATTCTCTTGTGAAACCAGTTATGAATAAAATAGAGTAAGTAGAGGTGATAATCTGATTTTTATTAAATGCAAAGGTATAATTAATAAATCTGGTTGTACACTGAAACAACATTTCGGCAGGTAAAAGTGAAGTTGTCCATTTCTACGAAACTGACAAACATACACATTGACCCCTGGACATTCCGTTTCTTCACTGAGTTATCCTCGCTTCTATCATACCGCTGATAGAATCAAGTGGTGTTCCTACACTTTAAAACAGGAACTACCGCTCGAGACCGTACCTAAATAAAAAGTTCAAAGTACCGCTGAGGTACTGAAGGGTGCCAGAGTGACACGTTGTACAAAATACGACATTTTGTTTAGCACGGATACGTCTCACAATCGAGAGAGGACCTCATTTTAAGATAAAAAGTTTCAAAAAAACATACATTTTATTTCGTTTCAAAGATACAGGGTGCTGACATTTTTTTTTAGGTTTCTTTTTTAATTATTTCTCAAAAAAGATTGTAATATCGATATAAAACTTAGCATACTTATTGAACCGTTTATAAGCAATAAGGTAACCGCACCAGTTGTTGACAATTTTCCAGTGAATGATTATTTGCTATGTAACTTTGTTATTAAAAATGAGACAACTTATCTGAACATTAATGATTTTAATTAAAATTTCGAAAGTTTAGTATATTCGGCCACATTGTGATAGGTAGGACAAATCTCAATAATTTAATATTCAGTTATAAATAGTGGAAGTTCTCCATGTGTCAAGTTGCTCCCTTTTCTAAGTGCAATTATTATGTTAAGCCTATCCAATATTTTGGTGTTAATGTTATCGCAGCGTATTTTATTTATTTCTTAATGTTCATTGCTCTATAATACAGACAATTAAAACGTTTTTCATGAATGATTTGTACTGCAAACATCATTTTGACAAGATGTCAAAGACTAGGTCGTGTAAACGATGTATGTTCCACTTATAGACATACACGTCGCGCGTCGGTAGGGCACAAAGCAAATTTAATTTAACTGGCAACGCTGTAATGTTAAAATAGTTATGGCAAACAGTTTGAGTTTAATTAATCGTTTGGGTCCAGTATTTGACAGGAATATAGATAACTGGAACGCTAGGTGCCAATTACTGGAACATTTTCTCTTAAAGTAATGGCGCCAAGAAAGGAGTACTCGCGACCAGATGAATGCAACTGTTGAAGCTGTGTCGAAAGAAATGCCAGTAGCTACAGCTGCAAAAACATTTTCCGTTTCTAGAACTACATTACTTTATATTTCGTCAGGGAAAACATCCACAGATTGTCGAATGGTTTCCAACACAATACTTAATGTAATGAAGAAACTGTACTAGATCGGTGGATACTGTTACTTGTCACAAGTCCATAATGAAAATCAGAACTGGTCTGGAAACGTGAAAGACATTTCACTGTTTGGCGTATGTAGAGCAAAGAATGAAAAAGAAAGAAAGAAAGAAGAGACTGAACGTTGTGAGGAAAAAACAAAATAAATAAATGAAGAAAATTTAGATGTTAATGAAGATACTGAACCAGGATGCTCTGGAGTCATTTAGCAAAGTTAAATCAGGAAAATCAGTTTCACAAAAAAATTATCACTCCATAGACATTCTATCTCTTTCATTGAAGTAAAAAAAGTTTCCCCTTAAGTTCAATTCAAAACACGCAATACACCACATCATCAAAATCTTCAACTTTTAAAGAAAAATTCCCCACACCATTTAAAAAGGCTTTGTTTTGGCGAGAAGAATCCAACCTTGAAAAAAAGAAAAAAAGCGAAAATAACCTCAAAGAAATGGCAACACCATATAAATAGAGAAATTAAAAAAAAGAAAAACCAGGAACAGGAAGAAAATAGAGTAGAAGCAAGGATACTAAAAAAGACAGAAAACAGAGATCGAAAGCCAAAAAAAAATTAAAAAAATGAAAAAATATTCAGGTTCTGAAGGTTCAAAGAATTACGAGAAAGTGGCGACAGTCTGGACGACATTAATTCGGAAATTATACCAACCTCAGCTCTTTGTCTATTAAAGATAATCAGTTCATAAAAATTATTACTGATAATGACTCTTGACCTTTTGATATTCATGAAACATAAATAGTAACAATTAATAATTGTTATCGAAATAGCCTCTCAAGTCATCGAAGTAACTCCCGGAAAATTCTAGGATTTTGTGTTGAGTAAAGATAAACGAGGCCTTACAGTTTATTGTGGAGTCCGAACCACATCTAGGGTATCCCATTTAATCGAAACAAATTACAAAAAATAAAATTCGTAATTTGCCACAGGATGGAATCGACATCGATTTCGATACCGAGTAAATAGCTCTTTCACCACTAGGCTACCATACCCCCTAATTAACATCAGTCAAATTTTATAAATTTCTTAATAAATTCAAAATTTAAAAATAAAAATATATTACCTCTCATTACATTTTTTCGAACGTCTTAAGTCAAGAAACAACAGCAGTATTTAAAAGGTTAACTTTCTCTTCACTAAAAATTGAATGTTTGACGAATTCAAGAATTAAACATATTTTTTCACAAAACGAGCGTTGCACTAGATATTTCTAAAAAACTTCCTTTAATGTTATAAACATGCCTGTATTTAGAAAATGACGAAAATGTGGGAAATAAATAAATATAAAAAGTGCACTGTTTGTCTTATTTTTTCTGATCTTTTCAAATTTCTAAACAGACTTTTGAAATTATGTTATATACATAGTGTTTTTTATTAAATTAAAAAGTGTTTTCTATCCACAGTTAACGTATGTACATTTAAATTTGAAACACCCTGTATATTCTTAAAGAATAAGTTAATCCACGATATCTAGAAAATAGGGTTAAATTAGAAGTCATATCTAATGCACAAAATATTTCGGTGATATTTTGGCAACCAAATCTGTTTCCTCAAAAATTTATAAAATATTTTATGCATTGCCTAGAACATACCACACAAGATCCTTTCTTTATTTTGTATTTATAGATATTTAGGAATATTAACTATGGATTGTGAAATTAACTACTAATAGAAAAGTAAATATAACAGTATCTATTTAAAATTGAAACGGCAATTGGTTATTTATAAGCGTTTTAAATTTTCCCTTTGTGTTGTTACAACATAAATTATCTAAATCCTTTTTAAGATTAAGGGTCGAGTTGTAAATAATCTGTCTCCGTTTAGAAAGTGTTTCAAAGACCTAGGATATCCTTTGTTATTCAGATAATTCGTTTTCTGGTTTTACTCCTTTTATTGCAATCTAGGCCAAAGTAACATCATTCTAAAGCTGTCAAATAAAATAAATATATTTTATGTATCCCTGGAAATATTTTTCGCAAAAAATCGTGTCATGATGGTATGAAATAAGATAAGCAAAAGGTTGTAATGATGTGATATGAGAATAGGAAGCGTTCACTCAACAGGTGGCATAATTTTTCATTTATCATCTTGAACTAGAACTGTCATTTTTGTGAAGATAATCACTATCTGTTAGGTTGGGTAAAATATTACAGTAGATTTGGCAGTTAATAACCATAAAGGTGTAAATAAATATTTGCTACTAATAAGAGACGAATGTATATATATTTTCTTCTTCTGTAGGTAATAGAGGAATAATAACATAAATCAAAAAAATAAATGTAATAAATACTACACAGAAAAGAGACTATTGTCAAATTAATGTTTTGAATTAAAGTATTTTTTTAGGAATATTTGTTTGCGTTTGATACCTTTTTGAAAAAAACAGTTTAATTATTATTTTTTTTTAAACAGGCACTTCAAAACTCCTGAGTTGCATCAATGGTTTAAATATATGTTCTTACATTTTTTCATCTTTGAAATATACTCATTGCCATTAAAATATAGATTTGTCTTCTTGTATAATTTGCCCATCAGTTATTCATTCAAACTGATTGCAATAGATAGGTAGAAAATTTTATTCGCCAGTTATTAGAAGATATAAATTTTGTACATTTAGAAAGTCATTGTATAAGTATGTAGTAAAAGATATAAAGAACAAAAAAGAAAATACAACATAATATGTATATATAGTCCGTACTCATTCAGTAGAAATTGTCAATAAAAAAACACATAATAATAACAACAAAATAACAAAAACATAACAAAATAATTAAAAATAAATATAGTACCAATGTAGAGATCATTACAACCGTTTTAGAACGCACGAACTAATTATGTTTTCTACAAATTTATTTAGCTATAATAAGAGTTATTTGTAAATATGGTTTTTATTTCAAATCTGAATTTTATTAATGGAAGATCTTAATATTTGTGGGTAAGCTATTGTGCAATGTAATACAGTTGTAGTAAGGAGAGCTTTTAAAAGTAGTAGTCTTGTGTGCTAGTATAATTAAGTTATTTTTATGTCTAGTTTCATATGAGTAACGGTCCGCACACCAAGAAAATTATTAATATTATTTTTGGCATATATTAGGCACCATATGCAAGGAAGGGAAAGTATTTTCTATTCGTTTACAAGTATTCTTTAGATTCATGTTACAGATCGATATTATGATTCTTTTTTAAATAACGAAAATTCTATCATAAAGTACAGATAGATAGATAGATAGATAGATAGTATAAAGTATAGATAGATAAAGTACTTAACAGATTCCACTGATTTATGCAAGTTGCTGTTTTAATACAGCTCTAAGTTGACAGAGTTCAGAATCCTCTCTTAGTAATGTTAAAGGTAAATAGCAAGAACCTGAAGTTTGTGGATGAACTTCAATTATGACTGAATGGAGAGTTTCCTTGACTCAGTGGAATCTCTCTACTAGGAGCTTTTGCAATCCTCTAGCATCCGTACTAATTTTATATTATTAAAATGAACCAACCGTTCTGGAAATACACCTTGATCAAAATATGTCATAACATAACATAACATAGCGTAACATAAAATAGTGACTACAAAAGGAATGCATTTCTTTAATAGTTAATTTGATATTATTTAACCATCATCATAACTGACTGATGTTTATTTTTTTTATTTCTAATATTTCTGACTTTTTAACTGGAAATAAAAAAGATAAGGCTGATTGTTTCTTTCAATGTACTGACCAATATTTTTATAATTTGAATTTGATTTTTAAATGTTTGGGTGCAGTGTTTACCAATCAGTTATTGAAAATATTTGCTAGTAATAGTAGATTTGTCGAGGAATTGTTCATAAATGATGATGTTGTACTGATGCTAATCTTTGATTTATTATTTGTGATATTTCTAATAATCTGCATGTATTTTTATTCGTATTTTCACTGCATGCTATTTTATATTTATAATAAATTTTTTTTGTGGTAATAGTTTATGATACGCTTTTTGATATTATTGATTTTCTTTATACAACACTTTGTCTTCATTATCTCTATGTGACAACATATAGGTACTCACCTACTCTTTTAGTGGATTTATTTTTGGTGTTATTCACAAATACCTTTAATTTTTCTTAACAAACTTAAACGGACGAAAAGGAAAATATCTCAAAAATTTCTCATAAAACATTTTTGAAAAGTTATTCCATTTGTCATTGGAGTCCGCAGTTTAATACATTTTATTCCAATTTATTTTTTTTACAATTCCCAGCAGAAATTTAGAACATTACTATCCGAGCTTTTATAAATGTAGCTTATTTTTGTAAAGAGGACCTTTTTATTCAGTAAACAATATTTGAGCTCTATAGTCGGCAGAAAAGTGTCCTTTCCCTCTGCTGACTATTTTATACCTTTACTAACTATACTGATTTGAATAAAAAACTGAACACCCAGTATTAGTTAAGCAATTTATTTGATATTTTTACCAATAAGTTGTTAAAATTTCAAAAAAAAAAAACTCTAACGTTATCTTGGTTTCTGATGTGGTGTTTAATTAAAAAAAATGTATATTTCGAACGCTTCTTCGTAAAAATTAATAAATTCTTGTCAGTTCTGCTTTACATTTCTGTGGCAAACATTATACACAATGCCTAAAGTGTGACAAATTCAAAATGATGGTCAGTTAAGTGATTTTGAACGTGGTTGGATTATTGGTATGAGGGAAGTCGGATTTTTACTTCGGGAAATGGTCAACCGCATAGACCGTAACATGACAACTGTGTTAGGATGTTGATTAAGATGGTGCGAAGAAGTTCTTCATGAGCACTGTCGCGGATCCGGACGTCCTAGGAGGACTACAGATTGTGAAGAATGTCTTCTCAGAAGATTGGCAATAACAGATAGGTTTTCTACAACACAATTCATGGGAAATGATTGAAAGAAAATTTAAGGGCAAAAAATACATCGATGAATAAAATGTTTTGGGCATTGTCTCTACCGACCATTTTTACGCATTTTTCTTTGTGAACCAACGACAAATGAAGGAGGGTAAAACGTTTTCGTGGGGGAATGAAGCAATTTACAACTAACTGTTGAACATAATACTACTTTTACATGCGGTGTGATGGTTTGGGGTGCAATATGTTTTGGCAATAGGTCACTTTTAGTTTTCGTTTAGGGGCAAGTTACATAATCAACATATTAGAATCTGTTGCAGAAAGTAACTCTTCCTGCTAGTTTTTGCAAGAAGGTAATGTGCATGTACTTCAATGACCTGCTCGGTCACCCGATCTCAAGAAGCTTATTTTTTTGTACCCCAGGCGATATTGAACATCCACTATAAAGTGCACCTCACCGAGTAAATCGTCACAGGCACATTCACAAATTCTTTTTTTCAGTGAATGCATTTTTGTCCTGTCCTTGATTTTCACTTGTCTCATCTTTGCAATGGAAGTTATTTATTTTATTTTCAGTGCAGAAGAGTTCTTAGTTCATTAACAAATTGGGTTTTAAATTCGAGACGAGTGACAAATAAGCATTTCAAATGAGAGGTAGTTAAAATCTGATACAAAATATTTTAATTCCAAGAATTTAAGTTTCTTTTTAATTTTATTACTTAATACTTTTATCAACGTATCCTAGTGCACTGCACAACAAATATTGGTTATCTGAGTTTGTCTAATAAACATTCATTTATTGTGTGACTTTAAGGAGATAAATACAGTTATATTATTATATCGAAAGCCAGCTTCAATTTCAATAACAAAAGTTTAGGAAATCACTCAAGTGTACGTTCTCTATAACCAATTTAAAAAATAATAGAAATATATTATGTGTTATATTACACTTTATTGTATAAATTTAAAGAGAAACATATTACTTCTGTCTTGTTAATTGATTCTGATAACAGTAATAGTAGTAAAACATGATAATAAGAATGTTATAATATATTATATCAAAAAACTCGTTTTATTTTCAATAACTAAATTTTAAGAAATCACTCGAGTGTATGTTCTCTATAACCAATTTAAAAAATAATATGAAAACATATTATGTATTATATTGCAATCGAATACCAATCAATAACTTATCACTATCAGTTGTTAACTGAATATAACTGCAAATAAATCATTTCAAATAATTACTTCTAGAAAATTATTCGGTTTTTTAAACTGAACTCTTATACTATTGATTATATTTCCAAAGAAAGCATTAAACCATTGCCTGATAAATCATTAAGATAGCTCTTAACAGTAGTTTTTCTCATGGTGAAATTTACCGCTAATACACCTTTTACACCCCTCCTTTTGCTTCCCTTTTTTTTTTTTTTTTTTTTTTTTACCCACCCCTTTGACCCGATTTTTACCCCCCTTTAACGGACAGATTTTATTTAAACTTTTTTCCCCTTCCCAGAACCCGCCACAAAACCAAAATTTTTTTAATTTTTTTTCTTTTTCCCCCCCGGGTCCCGCCCCCCTTCCCCCCCTCCCCCCCCCCCGGGGGGGGGGGGTTTATGGGTTTATTTTTTTCCCGTTTTTCCCCTTTGCCGCTTGCCCCCCGGGCCCACCCCCGCCCCCCCCCCCCCCCCGCCCCCCCCCCCGGGGGGGTCTCCCCCCCCCCTTTTTTTTTAAAAAATTTTTTTTTTTTTTTTTTTTTTTGTTTTTTTTTTTTTTTTTTTTTTTTCCCCCCCCCCCCCCCAAATATATATTTTTTTTTTCCAAAACACCCCCCCCCCCCCCCCCCCCCCCCACACCCAAATAAAAAAATTTTTTTAAAAAAAAAAAAACCCCTTTTTTTCCCCCCCCAACACAAAAATATAAAAAATTTTTTTTTTTTTTAATTAAACAAAAAAAATAAAAAAAAAAAAATTTTGTGGGGTGTTTAGGGGGGGGTGTTTTGTGTTTTTTTTTTCCCCTTTTTTTCCCCCCCCTTTTTTTTTTTTTTTTTTTTTTTTTTTTTTTTTTTTTTTTTTTTTTTTTTTTTTTTTTTTTTTTTTTTTTTTTTTTTTTTTTTTTTTTTTTTTTTTTTTTTTTTTTTTTTTTTTTTTTTTTTTAAGCATTTTTTACATATCTCATCTAGTGTAGAATAAAGAGATTGCACTACCCAATTGTATTGCAAAAAGCGAACCTGAAGAAAAATAACTTGGGAAAGTATATTTCTCCATTAATTAATTTTATTCACTTTTAGTTGAAAAATTCTAAATTCATCCAAAATTTAATTAACGACGTTTAATTGGACAATTAATTATTTAAATAAGCACAGCGAACCCTGCTTTTTAAATTTCAGTAAAATGATTCCATCAAAAGTTTTATACCTAATACAATTTTTTTAAGATAAATAAAACTATATAGTCCTTTACCTAATTTTAATTAAATCTTAATTTATTAGAGAAAATTCGTCATCACCGACTGTTTGAAAAGGGTATTTGATATCTTTTGTCTTTTCTAGTATGTTTCTTGTTAAGGCCAGGGTCGACTGAAATGTAAAAATAGATAGCAACACTTTCATTTACATATTTAATGCAGAGGAACCATCTCAGTTTATTAAAAATATTCAAAAACTCTATACAATAGGATGCTTACTACTAAGAATCTGATGATAATTCATTTTTCTAATAAAGCAAGAAAGCAGTTTTAAACAGCAAACGTTTTTTTAAAACTTATACTTATTTTGTACGATGGTTCTGAAGGGAAACAACAAATAAAAAAAAAACTAGAAATTTTTAGTCCTGGAATGGGTTGGAATTTTTGATGCGAAGATAACACTGACGTAGTTTTCTACGAACCCCTAAAACACTATATACTGCATTCGAAGCGCGTTTCCTCCAACCAAGTTGGCATCATCTGGAGATGATTAAAAGTAACCTTATGCTAATAATATGAGAGATTCCGGCGCCTGACGGCAGGTCCTGCAGTTGATATCAGAAACCTCTACACGCCACATGCGTCTACGATAGATCAAGGTGTTGATAACACCATCCTGTCAGGCCATAATGAATCCCTTGGTTCCGACTTAAGCTACGCTGAGCCTAAAAAGGCGAATGTTAGCCTGGTCGATAAACCCAGCGATTCTATGTTCTTATAGAAGACACCATGCTGGAATTTATCGACATGCTGCCGAAACAGTTTCTCCTGTCCAGCAGCTCTGATTCGGTCGTTCAGAAGATTTGGCTGAAGTTCGGTGACTTACTCTACATCAGCTCCGCGTCGGCCTCCTCGCCTGATGTCAAATGCGAGACCGAGTTCATCTGCGGCTCATTTTGCTGCCTTGAACAATCCTCTTCCCACACTTATAGTTTCGTGATGTTTTACAAACCGTAAGAGGGGATCTGAGCTCTTGAGCATGTTACATGCCATACTCAGTACTACTCTGCCATGCGTACACTCCAGGCCGAAGAGTCCTCGACCCCCCGTTTATGTGGGGGGTACAAGCGAGAAACGGACGATCTAGGATGATTACTTCTGTGAGTATTCATCATCTTGCGGGTATCTCTGTCTAATTGGCGCAGCTCCTGTACCGTCCACTTTACTACTCCAAAGGAGTAAAGCAGAACGGGAACGGCAAGCATATTAGTTGCAGACACCTTGTTATTTGCCGAACTGCGCATCTTCAGAGAATTCCCCGCATGTCCTCTTTTGAGGTGGACGACTGCACATTTGTCTGACCAGAACTCCATACCAATTGCTCGCGTGTATTCTTCGACCACCCTAAGAGCGTTTTGTAGTTCGCGCTCTCCGGAGGCATAAAGTTAAAGGTCATCCATATAAAACAGATGAGTGATCTTATGCCTCCCGTCGCTGGGTGGCCCACATGGATATCCGCGGGTTTGGCGGAGTCCAACAGACAACGGTAGCAGTGAGATGCAGAAGAGGAGAGGACTCAGGGAGTCACCCTGAAAAACTCTTCTCCTAAATGCCACCTGCTCTGTCGTGACCCGCTGTGCACCTAATGTTATGGTGAAGCGAGTCTTCCAGAGCGGTAGCAGCTGTTATATGTATCTCACTAGTGGTGCTGGTACCGCAAGATATTCGAGGAAGTGCAACAATAGCTCGTGCGACGTTGTATCAAATGCCTTGCGGTAAACAATCCACGCCATCGATAGATTCCACTTTTATTGCACAGAATGCTGTGTAATACAGCGGTCTATCAGCAGGCTGTCCTTGCAACCTGCCATGCCCTTCTTGGCATCACGATATTCGTGTATCTGCTGGAAGACCGGATCAACAGACCTCAGTGTCCTAGCATAGAAGATTCGAGTAAACATCTTGTAGCAGGTGTTGAGGCAAGTAATCGACCTATAATTCTTCGAGTCGGAAAGATCCCCCTTTTTGGGGATAAGTACTGTACGTCCCTCGACGAACCAGTCCGGAATCTGCTGCCCTTCGTTCAACCATGAGTTGAAGTCTCGCACCAAACGGCAGTGAGTGAAACGAAATTTCTTCAACCACTAGTTGTTAATGCCGTCTGGGCCCGGGGCAGCAAAGTTCTTGATACCAACTAGTGTAGACTAATACGTTTTATTTTATTGTAAAGTTTCCTGTAATTGAAATATAGGAAAGCCTCTCGGAGTTCACTACTTGGGGTACAACACACAAGAGTAAACACAAGAATTAAAATGTTCATAAAATGTCAAAGCACATAAATATTAAATAAAATTGTTTTTGTGTCTTGATTACAGTTCATGGATTAAATTCACACACGAAACAAATTGTTTTGCTCCATACTCCTCACCCGCCTCTTCAACGTCTTCTTTATAGCCATGAGCGATGATCCTATCTAGACAGTGTTGCTTGATGGTAAGCATCATTGTCAGATTTAGAGTATGGAGTTGGCGTTTTAATCTGGCTGCTATGCGTCGGATTCTGGGAAGTAAAAAACTCTACCACTTGTCTTGTATTCCACCACACTCTGGATCCGAGAAGCGTGTTGTCTCGACTGTATCTTGCCCTCGATTTTTTTTACACGCCGCTTGGCTTTCCGACCCCGGGGTTGGTTGACCTTTCACTGGGGATGAGTTGCTTCGCGGCGTTGTACACGGCACAGTTGATTTGCCAGGTGTCTGCATCTTCTGGAAGTTCCTCATCAATGACCGCGTCCATTCTAGCCAGGTCTTGTGGCTTTGGGTCAGCTCTGGTGTTAAGGCTAACTCTCGTCTTTAAGTCTACATCGGTGAGCTCTAAAGGATGTTCCCCATCAGCTGGTAATTGCCGCGGTAGGACTGCGGCTGGCAGTTCTTTTAGCTGACGGGGTGCCCTTACGTAACCTGTCCTGCGCAAGAAGGATACTTGGTCTCTCAGGTGTTGTTGAGAGAAGGCGCGATGCTCTGGATGCATTTCGCACCAAAGTGCATGCAATCGCGCCATGTATTCCCTTCTCTCAAGTTCGCTACTCTCGCGGAAGGTCAGCAAGTCGTCCTTTGTTTCTTCATCCACTTAAAGCATCCATGTACAATTGCGTTGTCGTCATCGTCCGGTAAGGTCCCTTCCACCTGTCCTTGACCCCCATCCGACTGAGGTCGATTGTGAGGGGCCTGTCTTCTTTTTGATGTAACCAGAAGTAGAAGGTGTACCAGGTGGTTAGCCTTGGTACCCCGCGGGTATTATTATTATTGTTATTATTATTTCGGTTATTGACGCTGGACAGTCCTCCCGTAGCTTCCGACGCCTCACGCGATTCGCGCCAGCACATTAATTACGGCCACTCCTCACATCTCGGAGGTTTACTGACTGTAGATTCCAGAATCGTGTGCTCTAAGCAGACGTAGGGAACCCAGAATGACCGTCCTATGCGTTTGACCTGTCAGCACTCACCTGTTTCTTGGTAGGCCGATATGGTCCTCATTTCCGAGAGCAGCGTAGGCTAAATCCCCCGAGTACACCGATAATTAGGATGTACAATGTACATTGTAGGTTAAGTTTATGCAAAATAATGATTATGGTACATGACATATTTAAACACTTGTATCCATCTTCAATTCATATATGATTCATGTATGAGTGTAACAACTAAGTATTTATATTTAAAAATATAACAGGTTATAATGTAAAATAATTGATGCTGTAAGATAATTTGTAATAAATAACTAATCGTTGACGACGATAATTGCAAAATTTTTGAGAAATGGCAAAGCCTTCTAAGGGATTCCAAGAAAATTCCACGAAATTCCAAGGAAATTCCAGAAAATTCCAAGGAATTCCACATTCCTCTAAACCAAACACCCAAACAGGTTTATCCCGCGTAAAAATACAACAAAAGTTTTACAAAAGGTGTTGAAAGTGTCCACCACCTTGTTCCAGACACTTCTGAGCCCTCTTTTAAACAGAACGAAAACATTCTGCAGAGGAATAAGATTGTTATTGATTCCTCCGATTGTCTCTGCAATTCTGACTTGAAGATTGTCAATGTCAGGAATTTGAAAGATTGATTTTTTTTTAATGTCACAAAAAGAAATCGCATGGAGTAATGTTACATGATTAGAGACCGGGTAATTCCCGTGAATCCCGGGTTCGACTTCCCGATCAGCCTGTCTTTCCCATAGGATATGAGAGCAGCTTTGCATTCGCAGCGAGATCTAGACCATATTCCCTATTCAGATTAATAGTTTTTAAAAAACTCTTTTGCATAAATGATTAATCAATTCCAAGACGAATAAAAAATTTGCCAAACATTGACTGACACAATATCTTTTCTTATGTCAAATAACATACTGGTTCTGTATGAATTACTACATATTAATATATATGAAAGTCAGAAGCGAACTTCTTGCATTATCAATTGTAATTTTGCAATAACCAGTAACTCATAAATAACAAGCGAGGGCCATAGATCCAACGCAATATCTACATTTAGGGAATGCGAAGCTAAAGGCGGCTAAGTTCGCACAAGGGAATCAGTTTTTAAGTTTTTGTTTCTCGAATCTCATCATATCTGGCTGTTATGACGATCTGAAACACGGACACGTGTGTTTGAAGATCTTTCAGTGCTGATATTCACCGGAGAGGCGCATAACTCTTCACCACAATGGCTTGAAAAACGCATGCCGAACAACTAGTTTTCATATCACCTTTAACCATCCCTGCATGAATTATTTATTTTGTGCGAATCTAGACCTGAAGAATGCCTCATCACGTGTAAGAATGGACACCATGAAGGTGACCGCATTAAATGTTTTGTCATAAATCCAGAAATGCATTTAACTTTAGAAATATGGGATTCCATTTTTAAAATGCATCACATAAAAATATGGTATGTTACAAGGAAAATTAGACTCAAGGAGCAGAAATTGTTGCACTCGAACGTCGCCGATTATAAATATATACGAAATCAAAATTTATGAAAGATATTTTATTAACTTATTTATTTATTTGTTTATTTTACATACACGTGCCCAACAGTTTTACATTCCAATTACAGAGCCGGAAATAGAGTACTAACATGATGTACATATACATATATAACTATAAATCATATGAAATTAATATAAATTAAGGCGATTAATATAACAATACAATCAACTAACAAAATTTTGATTCAATTTGACTTTGTTTACTATTAAACATATAAAAATCTTTTTCAATAACTTGATATTTACGGCACATAATGTATAAGGAGAAAACATTAAATATTTGTGTACGCATTTGGTACATAAAATAAATATGTAGACCTAGTTGGCATAATAGGTGCTCTAAAATATTATTTTTTCCAATAACTGTGGACAGACAGTCTATCATATTGTTTAAAAGTTTAAATAAAAGTACAACACTTTGTATGTCTCTACTATGCTTCATAGAACTGTATGAGAAACGATTTAGCTACAATAGCTGATCATAACCCACAGCGGGATACAAATGGTAAATTTGAAATGACAAAAATTTTAAAAACTTTCTTTGAATATCTTCAATATTGTTAATATCGATATCTTAGCATGAGTCCAAAACCATACTTGGGTACTCAAGCCTAGGTCGTACCAGCGTGTTGTAAAAAGTCTTTAGTGTAGTCGTATTATGAAAATTACGGAAATTGCGTATGATAAAACCAAGCATTTTAAAGAACGACGATAAAATGTTATTTGTATGCTCCCTAAAAGTCAGTTGGGAATCAAAAGTGACACCTCGATCCTTTAAAATTGTTGCAACGTTCCAGTGTAGTACCGTTAATATCGTAATCAAATTTTAACTTGTTTTTCTTCCCGGTAAACAAAACCATATTGCATTTACTGATATTTTTAGACAATATTTATTTGCAGCACCAGTTACTGAGTACGTTTAATTCTGCGTGTAATTTATTACAGCCAGATATACTATCAATTTGATGGTAAATTTTCTAGTCATCAGCATATAAGACAGATGGACATTGGAGGTCAAGTACGAAATCATTTATGAACATGGTAAACAATAAGGGTCCCAATACCGAACCCTGCGGAACGCCTGAATGAGATATAAATTCCATAGATCTATGACCCTGATATTGTATAAATTGATTTCTGTTATTAAGATAGAATTCAAAAACCTAAATTAATTCTAGGTTAAAGCAAAAGGAATATAATTTTTTAAATAAAATACCATCGTGTGCACCTTTTCTTAATGTAATTTTCATGATTCTTTACATTAAAACAATTTTCACAGTTCCATAGACATCGGGAGTGTTCTTTGAATTTGAATACACCTGCCGGTAAGTTTAAGCAGCCTAAGTGATAGTTGATTTCACAGAATCCATCACAGGATACGCTGGGTTTTCGACCTTCCGGTATCAACGATTTACATTTGGAACAGGTCTCACTCATTATTAGCTAGTAGTTTTTAATAATAGTCCTAATAATTAACCTTTTCAAGAGACACAAATTAAATGTAAAACTATATTTATTTATCAGACGTTTTTTTCCTTCATCCATAAAGGAGCTGAGGTTCATGATGTAAAGACCACATCCTTTTTTTCGCACGTGTTGACTAACGAAGATAAGAGTTTACAACTATATTTATTTTATGTTTAGCCACTATTTATTAGTTATTAATTTTATCATAACGAAAGTTTTATGTTGAATTATATAGATTTATGTGGAATTTCTTAAGCTCCAATTTAATTTAATTTTGTCGTATTTAGTGCAATTTTGACCGACTTTTTTGGCAAATTTACAAAAGTGTTTCACCGCACGTCTGCACTGTACAACACTCAACACACAAATTTCTTAAACTTAAACCAAGAAATGTTTTAATAAGCAAAAACCTACATATATTCCATGTTTAATTTAAGTAAGCGTTACAAGTTGCTTTAAGTATATATTTGCTCTATTAACTACTGCTATCTTTGAAAAGTGGCTAAAAGTGAAAAATGTTCAAACTTGCGATATTTAATGATCAATTAATGATACAGCTTTTCTTCCTTTTTTGGAATACCGAGTCCATCAGTTATAATCTCTGGTTGCTACTATATCCTAAATATGCAAAGGCGATTTTGACAGAATAATCCAGTTCTATGAAAAAAATGACCGAAAGAAAAACCAGCAACCCACTTCTGTTACAAAATATTTGTTTCTACGACGAATTATCATTATTTTTTAAAGGTTTTGTCAATAGACAGAATTGTTAGCGACAAAAATCCACATGTTTTTGTTAAAGGGCATATTTAATGGCCGTAAAAAGTAAACGTTTGGTATATTGGCCCTTTACTCTTTGAAGAATACTTTAATGAAAACATCTATTTGGACATAGAGAATCAACTGGATCAGGATGGTAATCTTTTCTTAGATGAAGACGTGCTTCCAGCAAGATGATGCTCCTCCGGATTATGCTTTACCAGTTCGGAAATGGTTCGATCATACATTTCACGATAAGTAGATTGAAATAGAAGGGACCCAAGAGTAGCCAGCAAGATCTCCGAATTTGACGCAACTCGACTTTATCTGTGGGCCCATCTCAAATCTGTCGTTTACAGAAAGAACCCCACCATAGAGCATTCGAGAACTTCGCCAGAGAATTACTGTTAATAAGGGTTTTTAAAACTGTGACCTTGGTAATGGTTGCTCGAATTCAAATTAAAAGGATAAAACGAGCCAGTTTTTGCAGTAATTTTTTTTAAAAATTTCGGAAAATCAGTTTTTGCTAAACTACACAAATGATACTTGATGAAAAAATTTTATTTTTTTCAAAGGACTTTCATCTGAGATATCGCAAGAGGTAGAGTGTCTTAAGATTCTAAATTAGGAGTACTTGGGAATGAAGGTGTTGCTGTTTTGTTGATTTTGTACTAGAGCGATTAATCCCCCGCGATGCTATTGAATATGGTTAAAATGTCTCTCTCTGGTCCCGAGATAATAGACCACAGTGTGTGACGTAGTGTGCTGTGTGTATGATGTGTGTGTGTGTGTGTGTGTGTAAAAGAGTCATGAGTCATGACACACTGGTTGCCTATGTGTAACGTTGGAACTTGAGCTATATGCTCTTGATTATAAAACCGATATTTTTGACGTTTAGAACACAGCACAGAATTAGTTTTTTCCCTTGGAAAGAAATATTTAAGAATTCTCAGTTACCACCATGCATATGTTAGAATATATACATGCACTATAGAACTTTTGCTGACAATAATATAAATTTAGTACCTGTAATGTGCTACACTAGTATATATTCTACTATCTATTCTGCATGGTAGATGGTAAGTAAAAGTTCTTAAATATTTCTTTGAAGGGAAAAAAATAAAATTTCGTATTGTGTTCTGTCAAAAATGTCACCTTTATGTTCATGAGAATAATGGTCATGTTCCAGTGTTACATATAGACAACTAGTGTGCCATGCCTCTTTCACGTAGATTGAATAATTATTATTAATTATATGACGCACAACTAATGCGGTCCATTGAGGTGAAAAATTCTCATTCAGTAAATTTTCTGAATAAGTCTTTGTATCTTCCTTTATTACCGCTGAACTACATATGCCTTTCAACAAATATACATTTTAGGATTGTATTATAAATTCTTTAGGAAGAAAATTATCTGTTAGTCATTCATGGCCAACTTTCGTGCCTGATGAACTATAATGTGCCCTATAATATTGGTTATTATTTTAATTTCTACTAATTCATTATTATCTTTGTCTGAGGTAATTTAATTGATAAAATTTTTAGGACAAATAGCAGCAAATCATCAAAATTCAGAAATAATATTGCAATAAGGATCGCACTGTAGCAAATACAGATATACACTACTTTGTTAAATTTGCTAAAGTTAATATTACAATGCATTGGTCATTTTGTCAAATAATTTGTCGTTTAGGCAACATCCTCCTACTATTCATTTAATTAGATTTTATTTGCGAATTGTTAAGGTTATCCTCAACTCATACTCCTGATGTGTTTGATATGTTGTGTAATATAAATATCTAAAGATACCTAGAGTTAAATGTACATGTAATTTGTAATAACCACAAACTTTCTTCAATAATTTCATCAATATTGATCATCAGTCATCACCACATGTAAAAATTCTTCCAAGTGCGGTCTGACTATCTTAATGTCCACAAGTGACAAAACATCTAATATATTTATTGAGGCTGTCAGTAGCATTTGCAGCAAGCAGTAGCAAGTACCATGTACATGAGTTTTTACGGTGTCGAGGATGTATCATAACACATGTCGGCAGCCGCCAGAGCAGCTCGCGTCGCGAATAACAAGTGAGCATCTAACGAAAGCTTGGCCCTTAGCAGTAGATGCAGTGGCGACGTGTGAAGTTTTTCTGGGTGAAAATGCAATTAAAAAAGTATTGTTTGATTAAAATATTAAAAATGGTATCTAATAATAATAACATTCAGCAAAGTAATTTTCTGTGATTCATATGAACAAAATTATGTTATAGTACAAACAAAAGTGGTGCAGAAAAATTATTTTGTGTTTATAGCATTACATCAAGTAAAATTTTTTGCTGGATGCCAAAAATTAGTACTTCAATTGTGAGAGCTGATAAAAGGAATCTCCCGATAATTTTTAATTTTTGCGTACTTTAACGTAAACAACAATGTATGGTTCAACTGTGCTACCACCTAATGGATGCAACATCGATGCTACATGCATCTTTTTATATCCTTATATAACCATGATTATTTACTTGTTGACACCTCTTCTCGCATTTATTTATTATTACTGAAGCTAAATATGAATTATCTTGACATTTTATTGGCTATGAGTTTCATGTAACACCTCCGTGTGACTTATTATTACAGAATAATTATTAGAGTTGGCAAAAATGCGCCGCAGGACATAGGCGTACTCATCATAATAAGTGTAATAAAAGGAATTAACTAGTAATAAAAGCAATGAACTGTTACAATTTATAACAATTTCACAACTTACCCTTTAACTAGCTTGGTTATCACAAACTGGAAAACATCTGTAAAAACTTTGCAGCTTCATGTATGCTATGAAATGAACGAAGACGTTAAGGAGATTTAAGAAACACGGAAAAGGTTTTGCAAACAGTAATGTACTTGTTTAGCATGAACTAATTTCAGACGAACACTTAGGAAGGCCAGATTTCAATCCAGCGTCCACAGCTCTGCTACAAATATATAGCTGTTCAGCTGCGGACAATTATTTTGGGGCCAGTAGATGCCAATATTTTCCAAATGATGTATCTTATACTGTATCGTTGTGGAAAGTTATGTTAGAATTGTTATGATGATCTATTATTACATGAAACTGAAATACTAGACTAGCTGTAAACTAGAGCCTTCTGAGGACAAATTTAAAAAAATACATGATTTTTCTTTAATATATTCCTGCACAATTTGATATCGTTAGCTTAAAATCATAACGAATCATTATTTTATAGTTCAGTTTCTATGGAGTGGAAAATGTTTTTATGTAATAACATCCTTTATCCAACTTGATAAAACTAGTCCTTATTTTAATAAATTGGTCCATTGTAATAAGACGTACATTTCGTAGTCTGCCATGTGTTAATACAAGAAGAAATTGTTACTTTTACGAGAAAACTGGACTTATTTTCCATTACTAGGTAATGAATTTCATAACCAAAATATTTCTGTATTAATGTATCTAGTAGAAATACGTGCAATAGTCTTAGGGTGAAAATATTAACGGTAAAATTTTTTTTACACTTTACATCTATTAATCCTTTGTCCCACAAATTGGTCAAAGTTATGTTATTCAGTAAACCTCTGCACAAAAGGATCAGAGGTTGTTCTTTAAATGCTTTTCCTTTTTAAATATATCTTACATCTAGAAATATACAGAGACTTTCCGTTTTAAATGGAGGAACTTTTTCAGCTTGCAGCTTGTAAATATGAATTAATCATATCATACTTTTACATGCAAGAGTACATGCGGAAATTTCTTGTAAGTGGAATGTTAAATGAAAGTTTTTATCCAAAATTAAAATGAAATAATATTGATACAAATTTTAAACAATTTTTTGTAATGAATTTCAAATTAAAATATAGTTCCGCTGGTTAAATCAGGTAAATTTGATGAAAAATGATTTGTGTTTGAAAATATGACAGTTCTTATATCCCAGAGATATAATTGACATTGATACAGTGGTTGACATAATTTACTTATTTATTGTGAATATCTCCTATTATATTACCTATTCTGGGTAAAAGACATCAGTTTTTTTTTTTGAAATATTTACAAGATCATTTTGAGGAAATCGTTGTTCATGTTGATTGATGAGGGAGCATGCGTTTTGCGTGGAAATGACAGTCCTATCGAAAATTGTTAGTTTTACATTTTTCGCAAACCAATTAAACAGAAAAATGTACGTCATTAATCAGCGCTTTGCTAGTTAAAATGGGAGAAGAAACAACAAATTTTAAAGGTGATAATAAATTTTAGAATGCTGAAGACACTGCGCTTGGTATATTGTTATAATCTTCTTATTTCAAATCGAGTGAGAGTTGAGGAAAAACGACGAAAAATTTTGGAAATAGACAATTGAAGTGAGATTTAGCTATGCAATTTTTTGCGTTATAAATATAGATCGGAAGGTAGTGATAAAATCCAGAGAGGACTTTTACGTAGAGATAATATTATATTGTAAACATCTAATGAAATATTCCCAAACAATATGAAATGATAATGTTTTTATGTACTAGGCAATGAATCTGTTTTCTTTAAAAAAAATCGAACAAAAAATTAAAGGTTTTTACGAATTAATTGGACGGCTTTCCGCAATGAGAAAGTTAATTATTCAGGTTGAATATGTACAGGGGTAACTAAAGGATTAGCTGAGATAATGACCAACGAGGCTGGTTATTGTCGAGTATCAAATAGCAATTCATAAATACATGTAGGCGTGTTTCTTGGCCCGCGTTTACGCCCACTGCCCCTTTGAAAATGAATACATCAAAACTTCAAAGTTACGTAGTATTTATAAAACGTCTATGTGAATAACATGCAGATACGTAAACAGTGCGAAATTAAAGATAACGGAGGTTAACATTTTTAAAATGTCTCCATCGATTCTTGCAAAAGTGTATTTAGTGGCAGTATAGTAATGTTCAGGTGCCATTAGAAACGACACTAAGAAAAAATATTTTTCACAGAGATGTGACAGTATTAAACACAAAAATTAATCTGAGCTGAATGACAAACACGTCTGGATTAGGGTGGATGAGACCACCAATGTTTGCGGCTGGAAGATAGCAAAGGTTTTAGCGGGTGCATTAATACGCCCTCGTTCCAGAATTGCCAACATAAAATTTTAAATCGCTGTTAAACTGTTTCTATTGATGATAACGAAAAATGGAAACAATTAATTTATCTTAAATATCATATGAATTTAATATATAAAATTACAGACAATAATATATTATTTTTATTAATAAGGAATACGATTATCTTATTTGGTGTCTGTAATTTTTATATTAAATCGATGTGGTATTTCGGTTGAACCATTTGTTTCCGTTTTTTAATATTACTTACTGAAAAATTTGAACAGCGATTTATAGATTTAGGTTAGATACCTGGTGAAAACACAGACGTAACATTAGTAATATATTTTTACTCTTGCGACCGCTACTGCTAGTTAAAAATACATTTGTGTGTTACCCCCTGTATTATCAACATTTTAAAGGGACCTTTAATTTAAAGGTAATTTTAGTGACAAGAAATGTATTACAGACAAAATGTAAATATCAGATAGCAATCCTACAGTTTAAATAAAAATTAGGTTTATTGGCTGTCGTATTATCTCGATTTATGTTTTGCCGGAATTGCTGGTAATACATTTTCTTGTCGTGAAAATGCCCTTTTAAAATGTGGATAGTATCGGGGGTTAGTGTTATATTCACCTTTAGATTCACCAATACTCTCAGCCCTCTCGGTATTAACTTTAGATGTAACTAAACTTGCCAAAATAACCACAAATAAGAAGATATTGTGTTCAGAACATATTTACGCAGTGACACATTACCTAGCATCAACCCAGGAATTACGCGATTTATCACCTCTCGATCCCTAGTTATAAAAAAGATAAACTTTTTTATCCAAATTTAGGGCGAAAGTGACAAACATGTCCTGTTTTAATAATAACGACAAAATTTACGTCAAAAATAATTATACTAACAGATTTAGATTTCGAATTCTTCCTTCTTACTAAGGATTTCATTATCCTTTTATTCGAACGTCTAACCCAAAATGTTTTTACATCATAAATAAATCTTAGCTAAAATTGTGTGCGAGAATTTAGGAATTATAATATGTTATCAGTTTCTTTCTACTAAAATATATTAATAAATTTATAATCGGATAGGTAGATCTTGAGTATAAAACTTTATAAATCAATAGATTAATTTTAGCCACTTACCAAAACCAAAACCCTTCTTTTCTGTTTGAAAAAACCTTACCTTTCTCTTACTATACCTTTATGCGTTTCCTTTTCTTCGCCACTGGTACAGTACCACTCACTCCTGCACTGTCGTCATCAACAAGTGCGGCTTATTAGCGGGACCATTTGGTAAAACGTGCACTTATACGCACTCCTGACAGTTTGATTGCGGCTTGTAGATGTTGACTGCTTTAGTTGTAACATCCATGTGTATGAGCCCACTTACTCTAACAACCTGACGACGATGATGCTGTGGCGGTGGAGATCAAGATGCTTTTAGAACAAGATCAAGGACGGACTAAAAGTAGTTTTTATGGAATCGAAAAGGAAAGTGTTGGAGATGTTGGAGTTCTGCTAAGCTATTTGGGCTGAAGGATAGTGGACGACTGACAAACGAGTTGACTCATTTCAATAATTATTCTTTTAAGATGTGTCTATAAATTAAATCGAAGCAACGTTACGTTTCGTAATTTTGGCGTTTATCTTCGGTAGCTATTATTGCCCTCTTTGTTGTAGATTTTAAATACTTCATTAAAAATATTTTATTCTATAGTCCATTCGTCCCATATAAGCACATAAAAATTCTTGCATAAGCGAGCGGTATTATATAAATACATTTTGTGCATTTATGATACACCACGTGCTTATGCTAGAGAACTATGCGAGACTGAAGGCCGACAAAGTGTAACTCTGTAAGCCCAGGTAAACAATTCTTTATGTGCTCATATGAATGAACGGAGTATCGTTTTACAAATAACAAAATTATCTAGAGATTCTTAAAGTTAAATCTCTTCCATGAATTACTTTGTTCCAAATTTTCTTTTTATGGTTTTGATGAAATATCAATTGGTGTATTAAATTTTATTTAATGGGGAGATTCCAGACTGTATTACTAAATGAAGAGCGATCAAATATGTGCCCAATTACGTCAGGTGCTCTGCAAGGATCAGTTCTAGGTCCGGTATTGTTTCTAATTTATACAACTGACGTTTTTCAACATACTGATCAAGGCAAAATTCAATCCTATGCAGACGACACTCAGTTATTCTATAGTTTCCTTCCTGAATAATCTTCGCTAAATGAAAGAATTTTTTGAGCGAAATTTTTATGATTTGAATTGTAGACTCTGCAACATGTCCATAATAACCTTATAGTTTAGCCAATCATATATTACAGGAGTTTCATTCATTATCAATAATTACCTCCTGAGAGAATAGTGGACATCCTAAATTAAAAAAAATCTAAGAATTTTTGTTTACATTAACAATAACAAATTGACGCATTTTCAGTTGAAAAACAGAATCAAATTAAGTAATACTTATATACGTTTAAACATTTCAATTCTTAAAAAAAATAATAATAGTTTTGTCTACAATAATTCCCTGTATTACATTATTGCGTTCTTTCTAAAATACTGTTTTGCTTTCTAAACACAGAACTAACCTACGACAGAACTGCCAAAACTCTAACAATTCTAACCTTAAACACAACATGTGATTAACTTTATTCATGTCTTCTTCCTTCTGATGGGGCCACAGCGTAGAAGAACCTATTACAGATATTCGTAAAATGCTAACTTCATAGAACTGAATTAGCAGGTCGAACAAACAACAATTCCGGTAAAATTTGACACTACAGAATACAAAAGAATATATATTTTAGAGAATATTTTGAACGGTTCGCTAACATTATTATTTTAACAGTGTATTAAAATTTAGCGGATAATTATAGAATACAGCTGCTTCTTTTGTGAATAGAGCAAATTTTTAAATGTTTGACATTCTACTTACCAAGATACGTAAACATTTCTCGTTCTCGACAACGGACTTAATATCACCGGGGACGTAAGGCAGCACTGGTGTCTGGTCTACCCCGTACGAGTGCCTTAGATGGTAGTATAACACTCGTAAAGGCGCGTTATATCGGTGGATGTAGGCCGAAATCGCAAATATGGGGCATGCAGAAAGTAAGTGCATGAGCGATTCTGGTGCCCGATGGCAGGTTCTGCAGTTGATATCAGGAACCTCTACACGCCACACGCGGCTCGGGTAGACCAAGGTGTTGATAACACCATCTTGGCAGGCCATAATGAATCCCTCTGTCTCCGACTTAAGCCCTGCTGACCTTAGAAACGCGAAGGTCAGCCTGATCGATAAACCCAGTGTTTCTATGTTCTTATAGAAGACACCATGCTGGGGTTTATCGACGTGCTGCCGAAACAGATTTTCCTGTTTGGCAGCACTATTCAGGCTTTCAGACGATTTGGCTGAATTTCGGTGACTGACTTAACATCAGTACCTTGCCGGCCTCCTCGCCTGATGTCAAATGCGAAAACGAGTTCATCTGCGGCTCTCTTTGCTGCCTTGAACAATCCTGCTCCCACTCCTACAGTTTCGTGATGTTTTACGAACCGCAAGAGGGGATCTGACCTCCTGAGTATGTTACATGCCATACTCAGTACTACTCTGCCATGCGTACACTCCAGGCTCAAGGAGTCCTCGGCCCCCCCCCGTTGACGTGGGAGGTACACACGAGGAACGGACGATCTAGGATGAATACTTCTGTGACTATTCATCATCTTGCGGGTATCTCTATCTAATTGGCGCAGCTCCTCTACTGTCCACTTTACTATTCCGAAGGAGTAGAGCAGAACCGGAACGGCAAACATATTAGTTGCAGACTTCTTGTTCTTCCCAGAAAGTTCGGAAGACCAAATCTTTCGGAGGCGGTGTCTGTACTTGCCGCGGAGAGAATCCTTTATCTGTGTTACATCCTGGATGTGCCTTTGTTGCACACCCAGATATGTATAAGTCTCTCCGGCATCCAGATGTCTTAGAATGTTTCCGTCTGCGAGCTACGCATCTTCAGGAAATTCCCCGCATCGCCCTCTCCTGAGGTGGACGACTGCACATTTGTCCAATCCGAACTCCATACCAATTGCGTTGTTTTTTTAATTATTAATTTGATTATTATTATTATTATTATTATAGCTTCTGCCTGTGAAATAGTCTACGTTATGACTTGACATAATGTAGGAATGGCCAAAATTATCACTGTTACCAGCAAATTAATTGGAAATATCTTCCCGATTGTCAGGGATATTATACTGTTATTGACCGTGGTGTTGGGTAATGAACTGGATTCCTTTTTATTATTGATATATGCCCAGAATACTTTTTTGGTCAGATGGTAATTTATTTTTGTGGGATTTTAAGTATCTTTTTTTAAGTCGTGTCGATGTCTTTCTTGTTTTTTGTTTCTTAAAAATTTTACGTCTTCCAGGCCACCAGGATTATTGAATTTTTTATAAATGCCAGAAGCCACCACTTTACGTCTTATGTTAATAATTATGTTTTTAATAACCTAAGGATTTTTTTTGAAGAATGTGGCTTTAGTACAAATTTACATATTTATGCTGGAAGGTATTGTTAAGTAATTTTGATTTTGTGGCTGCTGTATTTTTATTTCCATAAATTTTATATATAATTTTGATTAATTATTATCGAGAAATCAAAAACTGATATAATTTTGTTAGAAACGAAAAATATACAATTTTTATGTCTAAGATATAAAATTGGTCCTATGATTATTTCTTATGCTATTTGAGATACAGATCAAGAAAGTCTTACCTGGAACACCCGGTATAATGAAATTATTAAATTAGTTTTATAAAATTCCCTCTGGTTTTTCCACTTTGAAAAAAAAGTTAGAACATAATAATACGTGTTACATATTTTTTTCCTATTTTAAAATTAAAGACATGTAGTCTTAAATGCCTATCGAATAAAATAATGACACCCTTTCGTTAAATGTTTACGCCTAGTAAATAATTATTAATTATTGCTACTAATAATTATGGACTGTATGCGTATAAAATATAAAACACTACACTTTTCCAAATTAATCTTTCTCTGTTCTCATCCTAATATTAACATGGCTCTACAGAAGTCACTTCAAATATTTCAAGCAGTTGTGTATCGGCGACGTGTCATAGCTATCGTGGATTTATGCTTCCTTTATTCTCGGTTCTATATTAATATTTCCATAACAATATTATGTATCTGTCATCAGGAATGTCTGCTGGCCTTTTATGGAAGCCGATGGCCATTTATTAGGCCATATCCAGGCCGTCCATCGGCATTGCGACAGCGTCAGCTAAGAGAATGGTAAAATGGTAAAATATCCAAATATCATATAAGCATTTGCATGTCGTCTGCTGTCTACTTTGACAGATTTATTGGAGACCTTGCCGAGGGAGTGAGCGGTATTAAAATCCCTTATTGTTGTGTCATGACGGCTACGATGGGAACGGCCAGCCTGCGTCCATTTTAGACATAACATGTGTAAAATGTGTAAACACTGCCGCATTATCGCTAAATCTACTCTCTCGTCTACGGGATTATGTTTATGCTTACCTCCAGTATACTGATTTTTTATCCTGATTGCGACGGCTAGCGTCGATATTAGGATTCCAGATTCACAATTTCCAATCATGAAAATTAACTTATGTATCTCTAAAGCCATTCCAATTATATAAGCTGCTCAACATATAAATAAATAAACACCACAGACATTAAACAATCCCCGAATCCAAAGCTGAGGCTGCACGGGCGAGGGTTACACTTTCGAAAAAATGTGGACACACAACCATTCACACCGACATTACCAATGCCGGTGGCAGGATTCGAACCCGCAGCTACGATGAAGAGTCACACTTGCCATTGCTCGGTTTAGCCAACTACTCCACCGTGCCGATGGAGCTAGTTTTTAGATTTAGCAGACCCAGATTAGGCGGCAGAGCTTCAATTCTCCGGAAGCCAGCCGCCCGAGAACAACTAGCCTTAATCGGATTAACCAAAATTGAGAATTTAAAGCCTTACTGTATCTTAGCGCAGATATAATCATTCATGCATTATTTTCGAAATTCTTAAATATTTAAAAAAGTTTTTAATACCATAACTTTATGGAATTAATAATAAATGTTAGGAGGACCACACTGAAACAAGTTCACTTTGAGGTTAGAAAACTTAAAAAATTAAGCAATTCTCAAAGTGATTCGGTATGTGAGGTTACGAAATTTTTTGTGGCCAAACCGTTTTCACGTAAAAAAATTTATAACTCAAAAGGCGATCGCTCCAGAAAAATGGTCCTTCTGCCACTGGATGGTGGACAATCTTCTATCACTTGGTCTCATCGCGAAGGCGCGTGTGGGCTAGTCGCTAGAAGTAATCTTCAGAGCACTAACAAGTTTCGGTATAGAACGCACACGTCCCTTTCAGGTTATTGTTGGACTACTGCTAACCACCGAAGACCAACGACGATCTCTCTCTTTTACCTATTGATTCTATTCATAGCCTCAGTAGATCGTGTCATAATCCCTCATCAGCATACTTGTGTTAATACTTTTGTCACTTTTTAAAAGCGCCCTACTACGAAATTTGCGATGTCATATTAACTTGTCGCTTTCGACGCCGTATAAAATTAACCTGCCTGGCGTGTCTGAGGTCACTAATAAAACCTTTAATAAAATATGCTCCTTGACTAAGCGCATCTTTTCATACCACTGTATGATGTTGCTGTCTGAAATTTCATTTATTTAGTCACGCCGACTTTCTTAACTTGAGTTCTAAAATTGCATCAAGTGTAGCCTCGATATCTTATAGACCTCGTCGCGCTCATTTTTGGTTTAACTTTTTTCGCCTCGTAAATTAGTAAGCCAGATTTGGTTTGTTTGCAACTACCTAACTTGCCCAATAGTATTTTTACTAAATGAAAGCTCCCTTTAAGGATCTCCGCTAGCTATTGCAATGCGCGGGAAAAGCATTCTCGAATTCCTTCAAATTTTTTTCGGTTGTGACATAGCTACGGCATTACGTTACCGTCGAGAATTTGCCGGATCGGTTTGTTTTCTAACAATTCATTAGCTTCCTTTACCATCCCTCAGATGACGACTTTTTAACTTTTCATGTGATCAGACTAACAGAAAAAATTTCGGAATATTTTTTATATTCAACATTTTGTTTGTGTTAATTTTGATGGAAAGCAAATATTTCACCAGTGGTTGATACCATATATGACTACTGTTATTTGTATAGGAGGATTAGTTAGATGTATAGCGAGGAGTGCATTACTTGATATAAATGCCAAAACCTTTAGATCACATCAGAATTAAAAGATTTTAGAAAGCAAAGAAGTATGTTTAAAACGTATAGATTGTCATTTCATTGTCCAAATAACCTGGAAAGCGTCTAGTGGGTTTAAAATTAACGAAAATCATTTTTGAAAGCTGACGAAATGCAAACGACTTGAAGTTTAATTATAAATTTAGACCATTAACATACGTAAATAATGATACAAACACCAATGTCCAATCATTTCATAATAGATTTACAAAAAATCATCCTCACAAGTTAGTCTTAACACTAAGAGTGGTCAACTTTTTGGAAGAATAGGGAAGTTCTAATGATGAAATTTAGAAAATGCTGGTTAACCGACTATATTATACAACCATTAAGGTTAATTTATTCTTGTGTCCTTCCTGAAACAGATAAACCACACACTAATTCTACACACTATACGGTATATGGGCAGCAATTGCTCTTTTAGCATCATCCTGATCAGCATATTTAATTAAGATCAAACTACGAAATAGTGGAGGTTATTGGGGTGTGCACATTTTATCAGTAACGGCCAATTGGAGGAGACAAATGAGGCATCACCAATGAAAATTATAAAATTTTGTAAAAGAAACAAAATGTGTTTTAAAATTATAATACGAAATCGTATTCATATCTTCACAGGAAGCAAGAAGTTGAAGTAATGCAAAAATGATTCACAACTGATCGAGATTTTATTTATTTATTTTCTTCTTCATTTTGTTGGTTAGACAACTGGTAATCAAAACCATGGAATTAACACCTTTGTGAACGTATGCAGTTATTTCAAGTGTGAAATAATTCGAAACGTAATAAAATAATGTACCGATCGATAAAAACCGAATAAAATCAACTTATGCCAAATCAGTTTTATCTATAACCTCACTCGTAACCAACATTAATAAAAAATATTGGATATATAGTAAGATGGGGATGAGACATATAGAATTCGTTTACATATCTTTAATTGCCACAAGAAGTTTTGCTGGCGCGTGCCAGTCAAAGTGCCATGTTTTTTATTTGGGCGAAACAATTAGGTCGGTGCGGAAGGCAGGCTATTCTGAGGATCAAAACGTGTGGGAGAAGTCTGGCGTTTTTATGTTATCGACGGGTTAAGTAAATAAATCTTATATTTATTTGCCCTATTATGTTATGAAGGCATCTGTAACAATTTATTTGTCATAACTTCAGCTATCATCATATTATGCTCTAAAAAAGTTATACTGTAACCACATCCTTCTTCTTAAAGAAATGTGGAAGCCGTTCTTTTTTTCTAATTTTTTTTACGAGTTTTTTCAGCATGTCTTGCCCGATGCTTCATCGGAACGTTTATGCAAAAGCCACCACTGCATTTGATACCAGTTGAAAATTTAATATCTTGGCAAAAATAAAGAGAAGTTTTAACTTACAATATTATTTTCAGAGTAGATAAACTACATGAGGATCAATACAAGTTCATTTCAATGATTTTTTGTTCTGATTTTATTGTCATAAAAAGAGTATGTGATTTTGATACAAATGAATCCGAATCAAAATTTAATGCACTGTTGGAGGACTTGTTTTGAGAAGGATGGCTTGACCGTGGCCATCCTAGGGAATATGGAAGACCACGCCTTGAGTGTTAGAAAGTGTCGGCAGCAAATTTTTGATTGCCTAACTTAAAATGACATGTTTTCATGGATACTGTACAGGGTGGGCAAATTTCTGGTTTGTATAGGGTAACTGCAAGAGATACAAAAAAATAGAAGACACATTCTCATTCTTTTTTTGTGAGACAAATTCACTGGCGGAAACAAAAATTTGCTATCGTCTTTTGTTGTCGAGTTATTAATATAAGTTCGATTTTTCGACTTTTAGACACATGTTGGTTGTTTGTAAAGTCATAAATAAACAACTTTTACATTCTTGAGGCACTTTTTTCTATATAATACAGTGGCGTCGAGAAAATTAAAAAAAGGTGCAATCTCGAGTTATAACATAAAGTTGTATTTTTTAAATGGGAAACATGGCTAAAGTTTAATTAAAAAGGAATTTTTTTTTCTCTTTCAAACTATATATCATATGTGTGGTTACTTTTGATTTGTAAGTATTTAATACCGAAAAATAATTTTTGGTAGATTACTTTTTTTCGTTTTTTTTACATTTGTTCCAAGTAGGCGTGTGTCATCCATGACAGTGTTTATCCGTTTGTTAGTAAATTGCATATTAATAATTTTGTTTTTGTCATAATTACACCCGATTTAATTGTAAAAGTGAAGATGTCTTACGAAAATTACGAGAAATATGATATGCTAGAATGCTTTATTCAAATTAATAACAATTGTGACAATGCATCCGAAATATATTTCAATTGCTCTCTAGGAAGAAAACAACCTAATAAAGCTATTTTTAAGAGGTTAAAATTGAACCTCATTAATTGTGGGTCTTTCAACATGTCAAGACCAAAAAATTACAACATTGAAGATGCTGAAGAAACTTCTATAACTGTAATTGGAATGGCGGTTGCAAATCCTTCAATTTCAAGACGTCAAATTGAAGCTGATTCTGAGATTTCAAGACGTCGAGCTTTAGGTATTTTGACGACACAAATTCAGGTTTTATATAATAAGAAAACAACATTATCTGCAACCAACTCATCTTCAGCGACGATTGTAGTTTTGCATATGGTATCGTCAAAAAAGTCAACAAGATCCATTATTCTCTAGAAATGTAGTTTGGACAGATGAAGTCTACATTAGCAGTGCAGCAATTTTCAACAGGCGTAACGAGCACTATTGGTCTGATATGAACCCTCACCGTATCGTTGACGTGCGATTTCAGGGATGCTTTGCTTTTAGTGTTTGTTGTGCTCTACGTGGCAATCATGTTTTAACATATCACATATATCCAGAAAATCTTAATGGCCAACGGTACTATGATACCTTAAACCAGAAAATTATTGAGGAATTTATGGACAATATAACCTTAATTGAGGCAAGAAATCAGTTCTTCCAACAAGATGGTGCACCACCTCATAATATCAGAACTGTTTCAGAATTATTAAATACCAATTTTGGAAATAACTGGATGGGAACAAACGGACCAGTGAGGTGGCCTGACTTAACACCACTGAATTTTTTCTTTTGGGACCACATTAAAGACAAATTATACCAGAAAAGCAGTACCGACATAAATGAACTCAGATAAAATGTTATAGACTGTGTGAATTCCATTTCAAATCTTCATATTTATAATGCAGTCAGAATGTTATGAAAAGGAATAATTTATGTTTCGAACACAACGGACATCAAATTGAACATTTACTTTAATTTGCGTTTTTATTTTGTAATTGTAATGTATTATAAAATAAAATTAGATATAAACATCTGATTTTCTGGTCTTGGCTTGTTGAAGGACCCACAATTAATGAAATTTTCTTTTAACCTCAAAAAAATAGCTTTATAAGGTTGTGTTCTTCCTCAATAGCGATTGAAATATATTTCGGATGCAATATCACTATTATTATTACTTTGAATGAAGCACTCTAGCATATCATATTTCTCGTAATTATCTTAAGACATCTTACTTTTACGATTAAATAGGGTGTAATTATGACGGAAACAAAATTATTAATATGCTGTTTACTGACAAACGGAAAAACACTGTCATAGATGACACACGCCTACTTGGAATAAATATAAAAAACGCAAAAAGTAATGTACTAAACGATTATTTTCGTTATTAAATACTTACACATCAAAAGCAACCCCACATATGATATATAGTTTGAAAGAGAAAAAAATTTCCTTTTTAACTAAGCTATAGCCAACTATGATCCCTATTTAAAAAATACAACTTTATGTCATAACTCGTAATTGCACCATTTTTTTTTTCATTTTATCGACGCCCCTACATTATACAGAAAAAAAGTATCTCAAGAATGTAAAAGTTGTTTGTTCATAACTTTACAAACAACCAAGATATTGGCATGTGTCCAAAAGTCGAAAAATCTAACTTTTGTTTATAACTCAAAAACAGAAGACGATATCAAATTTTTGTTTTTAGCCAGTGAATTTGTCTCAAAAAAAGATAAAGAATGTGTGTACAAGATTAGATGCTTGGTATGGAATGGTATATATGATTGCATTGGAATAGTAATGTCTTCAATGAAAAATTTCGCTTTTGTGTGTCCATGACAGATGAAAAGAGAAAAATAAGAAGACATAGTGATGAATGGAGACATTTAGAGTATGCTCTAGAACGTTATCCAGCACAAACCCTTAAGGCTTGGTTTGTTAGAGCAGTCCGTCGCGGAAATTTGCCCACGGGAATTCATCGATGGAATTCGCAGAAACCAAATGTAATTGAATTAAAGCGAACTCACATACTTCCGACAAACTCCGTCGGCAAATTCCGCGACGGACTGCTTGCTCTAACAAACCAAATCTTAAGGAACATGATATATAAAACTAAAAACAATAATTTGTGACTCACTAATTCTAAGTAGGTTTAACTATGCTGACACTGTTTATGGCCCTGGACTGGATAAGACCGTACAAAACAAAATTGAAAAGGTTCAAAGATCATGCGTACGCTTTATTTTTGGACTTAGGAAGTATGACCCCACTTCAAATAAGATCAAGGAGTTAGGTTGGCTTACTATGGAACAAAGGCGATATTCACATCTAGCAAATTTGGTTCACAAAATATTATTAACAAGCGAACCTACATATTTGAGGCAATTATTGATAACACGCTCAGCTATTCACTCTGTTAATGTCAGATCAAATACTCTATTATCCATCCCAACATTTAACACCACACAGTTTAAAAAATCTTTTACATATAGTGCCTGTCATCTCTATAATAAATTACCCAGTCACATAAAGAGATTAAATAAATACACTTTTAAAAAAAATTCGTCTTCACCTACACAACCGTTAACGTGAATGAATCTATTGGGATATAATATGTAATATTGACTTATTGTGTTTCTGTATTATGTGATATGTCTGCATCTGTGTGAATGTAGATCTAGTTTTTTCTAGTTTTTTTCTTTTTCTTTGCTCTTATTTCTAATTAAAAATTTGTTAATTTTGAAAATTTTGTTATGCTCATAAACTGCTGTCATCGTATTATATGTTATATAGGTATATATTTTTTTTGTTATAATTATAATTGTAATTGTTTTCTGTAATTTTAATTGTAAGGGTTAAGTGGAAGAGCGCCTTATAAGCGAACTTCGCCCTAATAAAGACGTTTATTATTATTATTATTATTATTATATGAGAAGCAATTTGGTAATATGGTAATAAGTCACTCCAGTCTAGTTTAAACGTCTGATCATATATTGACCATTTACTGGAGCCAGTCGTAATTCTAATAATGGAAAGAATTGAAAAAAATGAATTTCCCAACAAGATACCATGCGACTACACGCATCAACCATCACTAGAGAATATCTGAGATATGTAAATGTAGCTGTTCTTTCGTGGCCAGCTAAATCTCCTGATTTAGTGCCAAAAGAACATGTGTAGCATATGATGGGTCGGAAACCCTAACTCCAACTCCCAAGAGATACTGGAACTCCGAAATTAGGATCAGATAACCTCTAGCATCAATAAGATCATCTCATTCGAAGCATAACTAGAGGACTAGAAGTAGCATGATGGATCAACTCATTATTGAAAGACTGCCTAATTTGTTTCTGAAAATTTAATTTTATTGGTTTATATTCTTTACAATGCTGTAATATTATATTGCAATCCATTTATTCCAATATAAATCCGAACATTTTTATACAAATATATATTTAAAGTGTTGTTATTTCTATTCCATGAATAAAGTCTATCACTTTTTCCACCCCACTAAATTAATCTTGATAAACCCATCAAATCTTATATCAGTATTTTGCTTGAATTTTTATGTAGATCTGCAAAAATGTACGGAGTTACTATTTCAAGAAAAGTCGATAATATAATAGCTCTTTCAAATATGTTGGAAAATATGGGTGACACTTGTTGACAAAACTGTGTATACCTGTATTATAGCTTTCATTTTAGATTTTTTCGGAAAAATAACGAAAAATCAACTTTATCAATACTTGTTTCCCTTGCCCAATTACAGGAAAATATTAAAACGATTGATAATACCTGATAATCATTAGTAAATTATTATTTCATCTACTGTATATCAAAGTAACGACATCTGTTGAAAACGCTGTAACTTACTATGAGCAATAAATGTAAAAATACATTCTTCATAAATCTTGAAAACAAAAGCAATATATTCTGAATACTCCGTTCGCATCCCATAATCCTGAACTTCCAATAATAACAATACACATTGACGTACAAACCGAATCGATCCGTTATAATGTTGACTGTTCAAGTGCATATTGGACAGTCGTTTATAGCAATGTAAACATGGAAGTGTGACTACGTCAATCTGAAAGACCATGCTTAGAACCCCTGCTGTCTCGAGGGACGGACTTCTATTTTCAGGGCCGACACATTATCTAAAAGGGTTGCAATCATATCTAAGCCACGTATCGGCCCTGTCCCTATTATAGCTCTACATTTATCCAAGTCTGAATATCATTAAGATAAATCTGGAAATAACTATAATTTTCAGTCTATTTTAAGACCAATTGTTTTATTGTCTGTGGTGATAATTGTTTTATGTCTTATTTAGAGGCTTAGATAAATTTAACAAATTAGAGGTTGTGACTTTTTATTGGTGTAACGTAAAACAATATTACCTGATATTGCGTTTCAGTTACGAGTTCTGCGTTTTCTTGTCTTAATAGAATATCAATGATGTACCTAATTAACGAAAACAAAGAAGCAAAACCTATGTCTAAAAACAGATTATTTCTCAGGCTCCTTTTTCAATTCCGAGTTAAAACTAGTTGGAGGTTAACAACTATAATATTCATAAAAATAATTGAACATTGACAATTGCCATTTCGTCAGTGAACCTGCAAAACCTCGTATCTGCCATTTATATCAAAAAAGAGATTTTTATTACATTGACTACATAATATAATAAAGCGAATATGTGTGTAAAAACCTATATTCAGTATTCATAAATTCGATACAAAGTTAAATGTAGTGCAAAATTTTTATTGATTTGCGTATAATTTCGTTCTGTTTTATGTAAACTTAGTAAAAATGCACATACGAGGTTTGCAGTTGCATGACGCATTCCAACTAACAGTTAGTTCATAAAAAAATAATAACCACTATAAACCACTTTAAAAAATATACCTATGCATAATTTAAAAAAATCGAATTCTGGACCTCAAAGATATAATACTTTATGTATAGGTGCACAAAACCGTATTCGTATTTCAAAAAATATAGATATATGATAGCGACGGGTACTGATTAGAAATTTATGCAAATTATCCGAGGAACACCAAACTGGTTGAAAAATTAAGTGCTACACATGAGGGTTTTAGTGGCAGAATTCTCACTTGTGATGTTGGGTGAAGGATTTAACAAGAGGCGCAACCTAGCGTGGATCTGAGATTTTAGTAGGTACTGTATTTTTTTGCCAATAGCTTGAGGATTGTCATCAAGTTTTGAGTGTTGACGCTGCCAAATTACAAACACCTTCCCACTACATTAACAACCCCCCCAAGCTATTTGCAAACAAATACAGTACCTATTAAAATCTCAGATCCACGATGAGTATTTAACAAAAGATGCACTTTTGTTAAATACTTCACTCAACGCTTGTGATTAGTACAACATGTTGATAGTATATTTTTGACTTTTCAATTCTGATATGTGCTAAATAACTTTTTTTTGCATATTTCTAACTATAATGTTTCAACAGCATAATAGTGAAGCAAAATTGCTGAGAGCAAAATTTTTCTTTATGGGTGCATTTTGTTTTATTTGATTATATTTCCCACTAGATGCGATAATTGTGTGAATGCCATATTCATAGAAACTATGTAGCTGTTTATATTTCCCACTAGACACAATTTCCATATAATTGATGGTATGAATGCTATACATATCCATAGACAACTTGTAATATGTAGCTGTTTTACTTTTTTATCTGTCTATAGATAGAGATAGTATTAGCGTCCTAAAATGTCAAGTTCCAGAATATGATGAAAATTGATGTTTTTAGACCCAAAAATTACAAAATTACCCAAATCGCACGCTGTCGCGTCGGTCTGTGTGTGGTCTATAATAATTTTTTCTTGAACATGGCTCAACATGGATATATTATGACACATACAATTTTTGGGAGGTCCTATTGAATGAATATTAATAAAATGAGTGCACCAGGAGAATGTCACTTCTTGGGAGAGTGCCGCAAGAAATGTTTGCGTCAAACAGAAAAATGTTTCAAATAAAAATTGTTCCAAATAAAAAATTGGGCCTTAAAGGTCTCTCGAAAATTTCTTATCAGATTAACCGTTACGAAGAAAAACGGTGTTAAATTTAATTTTACATGAAGGAATTAAAAAATCAATATACATATAGATATTTCAAATTGGATACGATGGGAAAGCACTGTTGAGGTGCAATAGGCCGCAACAGTTTTTTTTTAATTTAGAATGCATCGAACTAGACATTTAAAAAAACTGATTAATTTTTCGAAAATTGCGTCGAACACAGGGTATTATGAATAAGTTGAACAGGATAGATAAACAATATATAGAGATCACGTTTCCTGGGAATATTGTCGAACCTGCACTATATCATGGAATACGGATCTTTAACGTGCATCACATCTGCGGAAAACGCACTTTTTATTTGTTCGAATATGGACAGTCCACTCATCCTCGAAACTTTCAACTCAAATTGACTCTCGCATGCGGATATGAATCGGGCAATCTGTTTATAAATCACACGCTCATATATTTGCGTAACAAACATTGTGAAATATTGATGGAAAAGAATAACGTTAGGCCGGATTTCTGTTGGAATTTAATGATTATTTTCATTTGTTTTCACAATAAAGTTTAATACTAAATTTTTCTACTACCTATGTGTAGATAATAATTTTTATAGTAGTTGTAATATCAGTGTTGTAGTGCTGACGGTACGCGCCGGTACGCGGTACCGTCACTCAATATTGGTGGTGAAACGCGTTGGGCGTGATTTTTCAAAATCTTTATAACCAGGAATTGAATTTTATTAATAAATGCGAATAAAATTTGAATCCTGTTCCTATAAGTTTAAAGTATTTTTTGTGTTCCTGTTTTACCAAAGAATTCCTTTTTGTGATATTAATTAGAATTAAGCATTTTTATTATTTGGTCCTTATTCCTATACTATATTTACGAAAGTTTCCTCTAATACATACCATTGATAATTTTGTACTATTAAAAAGAAAAATGACTTTTATATTTTATATTTTATTATTTATTAAATTCTAGGAATTAAACTGAAGCTGTTAATAATTTAAAAATATCTAAATCAGTACAATATTCGAAACGCGTACTGGAACTGTTTTATCTTTGCGATTACACCCAGGCCAGTCCCCCCTCCCGTACCCAGGCCCGCCCCTTCCCTGTGCAAGGGGTGCATCGCACACCGACGACAACATGGCAAAAGCGGCAAATTCACATAAAAAGAAAAAAGAAGATTCTCGCCCGCGGCCTGTCAACGTTTTAAACTGGGCTTCAATAAGCAACCGTCGGGCACCGCTAAAGACGAAAAATCTGGGTGCGCAATTTTTCTTCTACCCATAACGCTAGCTGTCCTTATCGCGTGTTTCTGGCGATTTTTAGTTAGTTCTGTTATGTAATTACACCAACATGGTTTCGCGTTTTAAAAAATGTTTTTCAAGAAGAGTTAAAAAATAAATGAAAATGATGAGATGAAATTCTCAATACTCTATGGAAGAAATAAATATCTTATCTTATCTTCCTTCTATATCTATTAGTGGGATATACACCACACTGTCTTTTGCGCTCGAGAAAAAAGTAGCAAAACAAATCGCCTTCCAAAAGAAGGGCAAATCGATGTATTCGTAGCACAGGCATTGTTAAAACAAAATGTTAATCGCTTTACGGTGAGCAAGATGTGGCGTTCGCCAGCCTGTCCGACCCTCAAAAGTGCACTTATCGTACGCGCGTTATTAGATCAACTAACAACTAGATGATTGAACTTTTCTTTTAGTATATTCGTAGTATTGGCTATTGGCTACCTAGACTGCTCCTGGTTACTGAACTTCTACATCTCGTTGTATAGTTTCTTTCAAACTTATTTGCAACATAAAAAAGTGGTTGCTTTGGCAGTGGTAAAGGGATCAAAGAAGCCAAGGCTTTCTGGATGAAAGCGTCAGAAAGAACCTTCATTATTTCCATTCCCAAATTGGGCGAAAAAATATACGTTTTTGAGTTCGTAAAGGATAGGCGGCAAATTATATTTCTCACACCATCGGCGCAATGTTGAGTTTCAATGTTTTTCTTACCATAATTATAATTTAATAGTAGAACGATTTATTTTCATATTTTTTGAAAAATTTGTTCAATTCTTATCTGAATGCGCTAGTATACAAATTTTAGGTGGATAGTAAATCAAATACGATTCTTAAAATACATTTTATCGCAGAAACTATTAAAACAACTACTTCACCTAGGACCAATATGACATTGGATTAAATAATAATATTCTTGATATTAGAAGTAAAAAAATATTGAGATTAAAAAAATATTAACTCGCCAAAAAAGAAAAAATTTGTACATTTAAGAAATGGTTCGATTCAATTACTATACAAAAACGAAAACTCCTAGGCCATTTTATAACGTGTTCACTTCTTTCAGAACTCCTCAGGTCGCTAGTAAACACGAACATATTATTTAAAAAATATGTTTTAATTGGGTATATAATACAAAATATGAACATTTCTCATTTTTTATAATGTGTAAATTCTTCCAATAAATGTAGAAATAGACAATTGAAAATCTTTAATAATACCTAGTGTTTTTTCATTTTTACAATTAGTTAAATTAATTTCAGGTCGAAAGATATTTGGGAATTTTAATATCATAATAATATAATTAGCGACTTAACTTTGAAGTACATCTAATTAAGTTTCCCTGTAAAGTATTTGATCTATTGTTTTGTATAATGTAAATCTTTAGAACAAAATCAAAATTTACGCGTATGTAGGTATATTTTAACGCACTTTAAAAATCAGTATGCAAGTTTTTAACCAACCCCCATACATTTGAACATACATGACGTTGGTAAATTTTAGACAAAAACTAAGCACCTGTCCCTCCGGTGTTAAAAGCTTAATATTTAGACCAGCGAATATAATTAAAAATGATACTTACGACTTATCTACAAGTTTAATTTTTAACCGGTGTAAACCTACTACTAACTTATGGTTAATTTTGTTATAAACTTGAACAGACACTGCAGCTTTCAGCGGTTTACTTAGGTATGAATAAATATATGAATATGTTTATAATGATTTCTAAAACTAAAAGATCTACAAAATTAGGTAAAATAAAACAATGAGTATCTATTATTAAAATAAATATACTCGTACTTAATCGAATAACTAAAAAATCCTTAACAGATTCACAAAAAAGGCCTCTCGCTTCTAAAACCCGCCCTCCAATGAGAAATTTTACCGGAAATCTTAAAAGCTCATTAACTAGCTTCCAGAATTCTACCCTTAGGAAGGAGTTAATTCGGTTTGGACAAGCAGGAATAAGAGCGAAAAATATCATCAGTGATTTATGAATTGGTTAGAAGTGGCGCGGGATGATCTGAATGAGTGAATTTAACCCCTCTCCAAGCACAGGTAAACTTAGAAGGCGGTGCTTACTGGGCCGTCCGAGATAGTCACTTAGTCAAATGCCGATCGCTGAGTCGGGTGCCCGCTCGTCACACTCAACACCGGCATTCAATTGTCACAACGTCGCCCTACGCACCTGGAAAGGCAAAAACTTAAAAACTACCCAGTGCCAGTGCTACCATTACCATGGACTGACAATACCACCTTCCGGAGTGCATCTGTTGAAGTGTTATCATTCGCGAAAATTGTTATACGCGAGCGCCACTCGAATTCGTCCGACCCTTGCCGAGGGTTAGACGGACGCGCCGCCCTTATCTAAACCCCCTCCACAGATCGGCGCTCTGTTAGACAGCATCGCGACGCCGTTGAGATCGTATGCTACCTGCACCAATCACACCGATCATAACACTGATAACATGAGTGCGGCGTTTAGTTAAGTGCTTTTTTTTGGACTGTGACAGTGAACTTGTGCTGTGATAATGTCTAGAAGGAAGCAAGCCAGACCCATCCGACTCCTGGAGGATGAGGAGGTGCCTGCTGCAGCCGCCGTTTTTCCTGCAACAGCAACAGTCATTGGTAAGTCATCCGACTTACCATCTTCTTCGTGACCCACGGAAAGAAATCGGTTAATAGCCAGCAAATATGAGTCTGTACCGAACGTGTCCTGTGATAAAATAGAGTTATGCTCACGATTAAACTTGGATTTATCAAAAACCAGATGTAATGTAATACTCTCTGACCGCTGATCTACGTACGATAACATTCAACTTATTCCAACTAAATTTAACAACCACCTGGGCGGTTTTTCTTTAAACGCTGTCATTCAAAAACGCATAATGGTATAAATAATCAAATTAATGTTCACACCAGCAGTGACCACCAAGATCATAGACAATGTTTTGTGAAGAATTTGAAAATTATTTCACTTAAAAAGAACAATTATCAGGAACAGGCTAAAAAATTATAAATATATATTTGTGAAATGCCAGAAAAAACTATAATATTGATAAATGATAATGAATTTAAAATATTTTTGCAAAATGTCAACGATGTGTAAAATACAGAAAAATTACATTTAAATAATAAAGTTAATATGTAAACAAATTAAAGAGTAACATTCATATCTTCGATGACCTCTATTAAATAGAATCGATATTGCCAAAAAATATGAAAACAATGGATAGATCAAAAGAAGCATTTGATATGCAAAAGAACGATTTTTGAAAACTTATAATTATTAAAAAAAAAAACTTTATTATATAACTATTAACAAACTGATAAATTATTGATGAAATTATGATTTTATAACAGGTACATCAGAATTACTTTTACATTATACATATTTTTTATTTGGGCAATAACGGGCATAATATTATTTTCGAATTTCTTAAATGAAGCAAAAAGTAATAAAATTGCACCAGGACATTTGTTTTTGATCGTAAATAACAATTCTGGAAACTTTAGTCAAATTCGTCTAATTTTATGAGAAACTGAGAAAAGAGATGACAGATCAAACTGAAGTCAAACATTTTTGAAAATCTGGAAAATATTATTAAAAAAATTGGAGGTAATTAAAAAAATCTATTCAACGAGCCAAACCTACTTTTAATATTTTTTTTCAAAACAATACCCTAATGCAACCATTTAATAAAATAATTACATAATAAGAAAAAAATTGTTTTAATACAAATGATTTTTTAAAATATTTAGGTATGTAAAAATTTCGACGTCTACATACTTAATAATATCTACACACATAATCTACAATAGGTAACAGTGATTTTGTTTTTACGAATATGATAACAAATTTGATTTAAGATAGCTGACTTAAATTGATATGTAGCAAAATTAATTGTTGCTGCAAAATATTCAACTTAAAAGCTTATGGAAACTTGCATACCTAGTAAGTAGAATATTTGACATTTTATAGATATTTTAGAAATTTTATAATTACTAATTTACATTTATAAATAAACTTGATTTGCATATTATTATTTTGATGTTAACAATGAAGTATGGTAAAGACATTTTTAGTGTTGCAATGAATTGCTAAAATATAATCAAGCAATGTTTCCTATCATAATACTAACGAGTTGTAGATTAACTAAAAATAACACCTATTTTGTGGTGATATTTTGTTGAGAAATAATTTCTCACATTTTTCCTAAACTACAATGTGTGATTAAGACAAAAAAGCAGTCATTTTTTTGTCATATAGATACATAAATGTTTCTTTGATACGTATTAATCTTTGCAGGAAAAATGAAGTATAGTCAACATTTTCTTCAACTGTTATGCTTCATCTATATTAATGTAAAAGTCGTGGTATATTTTTTGGTCAAAAATTAGAATTTAACGGTTACATTTATCTGAAATTTTGACAGAAAATGAAAGGTGTAATAATGATTATAAAAAAACGTCGAAGAAATTAATAAAATTAGCAGAATATTACAAAATCATTGTTAGTATTATTGAAATGAATAAGTTGTTGCAATAATTAAACAAATTTAATGAAACGATAAAACCAAATAATAAAACGCAACACCCGAAATTGAAGCGAATTCACAAAAAAAATCTAAATAAACTACATCATTTTCAAGTGAATCTGTAAGCGGTTTTCAGTAGGGGCCCATTGTAAGAGTCGGTTCGTTTGAACTTGAGCGCGGTTGGAGAATTTCAATTTTCCAAATACCTCGCAGTCCGCGACACAAATAAACTCTGTGAAATTGCCGTAATAAGAACAAATTACGTACAATTTATAGGCCAATAATATTTATAATTTACTTTAGAAAAACATTAATGCCCAACATTGATGATATGGGTAACATTTAACAAAGTCCGTCGGAAGTTTGTAACGCTCATATTATTCAATTATTGAAACTTTATTATGGTTCTTATTTTTAATGTTACCTTCATAACATGAGATAATTTTTTAGATTACCACATACCAAAGCCCCAAAGAATTTCATAAAAATTAACACAGGAATTGAAAAGAAGAAATTATATGAAATGGTATTCTGTAAGTGCAATCATAAGCGCTGGTTTGGAAACAAAATGGGAATAGCTTGGCATATTTAAAAAATTTCATTTGCTACAAATGCCAGACAAAATGTTAATCTCGAGGTTAATTTGTTTGTTAACAATTTATTATTCTGACAGTTCAAAATGAGACGGTAAATGCAAAAGAGACATGTTTGAGGAAGCTGTAGAAAAGAAACCTTGAGAACAAAAGCGTACCGGAGTTAAAGGACATTAATTAGACTTGAAACTCGCCCTAAAAAAAGTACATTTTAGAGTAATTTTAAAATTATCCTAAAAATGTAATTTTAATTCAATTTTTGTGACAGTATGTGCACATAAATCATTGTTGTTATTTAATTAAAATGGTATTTTATTTTGCACGCTCAAACGAAATCTATATAAAAAATAATGTTAATTTTAATGTACCATTATAAATATTTACCTCACAATATGTAAGGAATATTAGTTAAAATTAGTTAATAATTTGGACTCGCATTTAGGTAACCTTAAAAATATCCATATATGAGATACTTGTTGACGAGATGTCGATTCAGTGTCTGAAAGAAGCGTTATTTTGACATTATTTTAGAAGCAATTTTCTCCTAAATATCAAGATTTTTAGTAAACTAGTTGGAGCAGTCTTTGTTTCAAAATCCAATGTTTAAATTGATGCGTATAAATTAAGCCTGCTCTGCGTATCTGGTTCAGCGTTTTATCCGCTGGCCGATGAATATTATTGGACATGTTTAAATTAGTACCGAGTACTTACTAAATTACCAGCCAAATTAAGAAATCAGATACATATATTCAAAGATCTGGAGACTGTTATTAGGAACTGCCGAGGGATAGATGTATCAACTTTGCACAAAATTTCGTTCAATTTGGTAAAGTTTGAGATTGAGGAGCTACTATTTTAAAATAATTTGTATACTTAACCCATTTTCCATGAATTTTCATCTTTGACATCTTTAACATAGTGGGCAAAATTAATTAAAAAGTGCTTTTGCCCTTTCTGATACCAGTTAGTTGATGTTATGTGATGCTCACGACAACAACAAAAACAGACAGACTGCCATCTTTGAGGCCTAAAATGTCAATATCAGTTCAATAATTGAAATGTTTAAATTTCGAACAAATTTCTCAAGAAATTCGTGAATAATAGCAAAAACTTGATTTCTTACTAATAATCAAAATAGAAATGGTAATCTGTAATTAAATGTTTTTAAACTATCTAGAAGCTAATATTTCACTTAATGTGTTGTTTTGTTTATTAGATGAGAAGTGTTGTTAAATAAATTAAACACAAGGAGTAATAAATAAATAAGTTGAAAACTCGGTTGAAAATACCTGTAAAAGTTCAAAGAATTTAGTGTATTTATAAAATATTTTAATAATTTTTTCTGTAGTGCTCTCGTAGCGAGTCTCGTAGGGCCATAAAAATTCAATTTCCCAATGCGATAGACGCTTAATTAGCTTCTTAATTTTTTAAACAAACACATAACATGTTGCTTAATGAACGGTTAAAATTTTATTTCCAATTTGTTGTGTTTATATGTATGTTTATTTTGTTATTTAAATAAACAGAATTTCAAAACATTTCCTCAACGAAATGAGAGTTCATTACCCGAAAATTTAAATGTTATATTCGGAGATACTGGTAAAACATAACAGTGGTCAGTTTTGTACGATTTAAACAGCTGAAAATCACTAGGTTTCTACTATCTAGCGTGGTTAGTTATGTAACAAATCGATTAGTGAGCCTGCGGCCAATAGAAAAAACCGTTCCACTTTGTAAGTAAGGCGAAATCTCCAAAACACCAGCTACTGGTATTACAAAAAACTAAAACTTTATGGAAATGAAGCCTTTGCATTCACTTAATCATTTTAGGACCACCACCTGCATCTTTAATAATAATTAATGGGTTTTCAAACACAAAGTTGGTCCATCTTCAGTAATTTTTAGTTATACTTAAATAGGTACTAACATAAAATCCAGCATAAGTTGTAGAAATCTACATAGTTAGATTTAATTCTTATTGTTGTGGTTTCTTCATAATGGCTAATTATAAAAATTGCATTTCTTTTTGAAGATTTTAAACCAATATTGATATATTATATAAAATTATTGATAGTAGGGGATTTTACTACCGTACGATAACAATTTTATGAATATTTTTAAGAGAGGATGTTAGCGATTAAGAGGGCTTTAAAATTATGCTACTAAATTTTTCTTGAGTTTTAATAAAATGAATATGTTCTAAATTCTATCGGAATACAATCGACAACTAATCGAAATTATTAATTTTTCCGAGATTTTTTCCGAGGTGCCGTCTAAAACAAGTAAGAATATATAACCATAACCAAAAATTTCATGAGATGTAACACAGGAATAGAATCTGGTTTTTGCTTTAAATAAATGATATATGAAATATTAGGATTGCCTAAATTGTGGCAAAGTTTTACGTAAAATAGTGACATTATTTGGAATAGGTACTCTCTTCTAAACCTTTGGAATTAAATTTTCCATCGCTTGTCACAATATTGATCAAATCACGTGAATAAATTACAAGTGACTTTCAATTTAAACACTACAAATGTACTTCTTTACATTTTGTACTCATAAATTTCTAAATACTAGATGTCGTACCCAACAAATTTTGGAGCGCAACCTGAATGGATTTTATGAAATGAACATACAATTGTATAAAACCTTTCAAGATATCTCCACCTTAAGGAAACATGTTTGTTTAACATTCTCCAACACTGTTGTGTTAAAAACATTCAGTTCAACCAATCAGCTGCCAGTATTCCTGTGTTTGGTTTGGATTATAATTAAATTGACATATAGGTTATAGGCTTATTATTTTATCAGTTGTTAAATACGTTAAATTGTAATCTGTTTTAAAAACATACAACTTACTGAAATTTTATTTTAAGTCAAACACGGCATTGCCGAATAAAATATATTTAATATTTCATTCGTGTAAATAAGTTGACTTAATTTCACTTACACATGTTACACTAACTAAATCTCTAAAAAATATGGCGCAGTTCATGCCAAACAAATTAATTTGTTTCATGCTTGTGAACGCAATTGACATTAATGGTCCTGAAGTGGATTGGACGCTTGGTTGGACGTTTAATGTGACGTTGTCACTTAAGTAGTTTTTTGGAAATATGTTAATAAATGCTGAATACAATGTTCATCGTTATAGTATAGAAAAGAAATAAATGTTTGTGACTCTCGAAGACGAACAGATCTTGTTTAAGATCTTTACATTTGCAGTCTTCATTATGTTTTATTACTCTAACCTCGAAATTTTGTCGTGGCTCCATTCACTATCAGATACTGTTAAGTCCAAACTGAACGCGAGCTAATCGTTAATTTCTTTTAATGTACCGACAAGAGATGGAACAAGATCGCACACGCGCTGAGCGGCACAGTTGTGCGTATTCGTGCACAGCTGTCCGTTCAAACTGTATATTACTGCAACGTTTGCAAGTGCGTGGCGCGGCGCGCTTGATTTGGAAGCACCTTAAAATATAGTGACCTTCTGAAATGTGTGTAAAACGATTTCTGCAATGATCTCTATTCTACAATTGGAGGTAGGGTATCATACCCGGTTTTGTGCTGTTATTTAGTCGCTCTGTCCAGCCTTGTAAACCCTTGTGTAAATCTGATAATTAGAGTGGGGACAAAATTTTATAGTATATAAGTATGTAAAAACGCGACATAAAACCATTCAAGTAAACAAATAAACCGGTTAAAATAAAATGGATACATTATTATATTTCATTTAAATTTGATAATGTTTATGAAAATGTTCGTAAAGTGACCATGTATCTTTGAAAAAAAGCCGGTCTGACACTAACCATTTGACATTTGATGCGGAGGTGGGTTGTATTATAATATACATAAACTAGTCACAGAATAATATGCTTTGTTTGAAAAAGTACCAGTTATAGTTGTATTTTTTAAGAACAACCTAGTACTCGGTAGTACCTATGCCACAGTAGAGAGCGCTTACACGACGTTTCTCTACTGTGCCCGATCTCTTCGCAGGATGCTCTCAGTTGTGAAGATTTTGGAAGATAACTGATATTAACTTGTTGTGTTGTGTCATAGTAATGATTAAAGCGTTTTATTTCAATTAAATTCATAGTAGTGCAAGTTTATGTGTGGCGATACGAACCCGACAATTTGATATATTTGAAACGCCGAAAAAACGTGTTTATCTTAAAAGTTTACTTAATAGCTGTGGAGTTCACCAAATAACTAAACAACTAATGTTGACTCAATAACTGCTGAATACTGAACTGGACCAGTCAAATACCTTATAAATATAATTCAGATTATTATTTTTATTTAGCCAATTGATGTTTTTTAAATATTTTGCCAGTAATAAATTGTTGACTGTAATGACGCTTTATAGCCATGGTGAATGTATACTTGAAATTGTGTCCGTGCCGTACATATAATACTTAGGCTCGTATTTATAATATTTATAAATAAATTCTGGCACTTCTTTTAAATGCTTCAAGTGAAAAGTAGGTATTCCTCACAATACGCTCTTAATATTTACATCGATTTTGCCGAAATGTAAAAAGTATTAGAAACGTCGACTCTGCATATGAATCAAACATTCAGTGACTCGAGGACCACCAGCTTATATGAATTATATTATTAGTAAAAAATTCACCCTAAAATATCTTGTAGCCTATAAAAAGTAGAGAGAGATAGATCAAAACGGCCGCCTTACAATTATGAACGTCAATATATCCAGAAATTGACAACAAATTATGGTCCTTTGTGTACGCCGATCGTCCATCATCAATTAAACAACGCTTCCAGTTTTTATGGACTGCAAACATAAGCAGTTATGATTTGATGTACGTTACACTGCTAGCTGTCAACAAGACATTCTCATGAGCTTTTTACCTGACAGTTTGGCATCTTCAGCTATTACCACCATTGGCATCATTCCTTACAAATTTTCGATACCATTCCTAATTAACACTGTCTTTCTGGTATCTTATAATTTATAGCCATCGATATTGGGTGATAAGAATGTGATATTAAATATTATGAGCGGTTTTCTGAAACATTATTCCTAATTTCATCGGAATTCTATAATACTACTTTTGATTAATAAACTCTACAGTGTGCAAGGTAAAGGGATCAAAGTCATCGACGTTTTTTATGTAGCAAATAAGTTTGAATTGAACCGTACAGTCCATTATTCGTAGACTACGTAAATTAACAATTATTCTTGCAATTATTATTATATTTGAAAATGACGTGAAGAAAAACATTATAGGTCGAGGGGGTAGCCACTCATGCAATAGTTGGGACAGGGCTGATGCAATACTGTGCAAAGTTATGCAATACATATGTAATACCATGCAATGCCGTGTAATATCTTGCAATACTTGTGTAATACTATGCAATACTTTGTAATATCTTGCAATACTTTGTAATATCTTGCAATACTTGTGTAATACCTTCAAATACCATGTAATATTTGTGCAATTCATTATAAAGGGAAATTCATGCTACAAACAAATAAAAAGTTAACTTTTCTTAGCGCTGGGTCGATCTAGATCTAAACTAGATATATTTACAATGAAGAATGATGAGATATGACCTTTCGCAATACATCTTAAACATTGTTACCTATGTCTTTCACATTATAGGATATTACCTATATTAAATTAAATATAACACCACGGGTAATACAACCCCTTATCCCTAAAAATACCTCAAAGTACTTTGTACGGGAGGGGGCTACACATTTAGAGACAAAGGACACACACCCAACATCCAAAAATGTTGCGACTAATTCTAATTTAGAAAAACTCCAGCTCTTCGACCGTGGATCGATCTCGGAATTCCAGACAGTGAGAGGCAAGAGTTCTTACCATTTAATCACAAAGCCACATTTGGTATAATATAACATTTAGATCCACATTAAAGTAAACAAACTAAAAATTTACAGCATCGAGTAGCAGTTGCAGCGAATACTACATATTAGTAATAATCCAACATCAGATTTTAAATCGGGAATCGTGCTGTTATTATGTGGCCAGTGGCGGGACTGATATTAATGTACTTTCTTGATACCTTTCATAATTTTCAGAAGCGAGCTCAGAAAGCAATTCCATCTCAAATCACGTAGAATTCTGGATAGAATTTCATATAAAGAAATGTTCTAATGTTTTCTGCGACTAAAAATCTTCTAAAACATAAAATAAAACATTTTTCCTCTCGATACAAAATCCGGGGACACACTGTATATCGAGGTTTATATAAATAAAAAAAAACACAAGAAACGCAATATTCCCTAGAATATTTCTATAAATAAGGGTCCATCAAAAAATATAAACCGAAAACTTTGTTAAAAAAATGCGTGTAATATTGTGCAGTGCTTGCAATACTGGTATAATACAAATGTAATACTCGTGCAATGCATGCATATGAATGTTAGATATACCTACCTGATTAATTTAGAAGGCTTTTTTTTCGAATATTTTTTTTTTTAAAAAAGTCTCGGAAAATATTAACCAAAATTCTCATGTTGATTGAAGTTTTGAATTTTTTCACAGTCAGTTGTGAAATTGCTTTATTTGATATAAATTTTAACAGAGCAGTGGTCCAAATTTCTTGTTTTGACGTTTTATTAAACAAATGTTGTCTAAGAAATGTCTGGATAACTTCAAAGACAAAAAGAAATATCTAGAGACCGCAACTCAGGTAGCCATTTCGGGAATATCAGGAGCGAAATCAGCTCGTGTGTAAACATCAATATTCGCATGTGCAAAAATTATATACAATAAAAAAATAGACAATATCTTACTTTATATAGTCTGCGAAACCGATATTGTGACGGGACTTACGGGGTAAGACGCTACGGAACGCAGAGCCGGATTTAACTCTATTATTCGCTCGTTTACTTTTTTCAATGTAGGTTTTTGTGTTCAGTTTAGCTAGCAACAATTTAACAATTGTACATAAAGTATTAACTTGAAATAAAAGTACTAAATTAAAGTGTTGACTACACATACAGCAGTTACAGTATTTAAGTTCGCTTCATATAAACTATTACTACCCAGCAAGAACCGCAAGGAGGTATGAGCATTTCTTGAAAGGAAAGTATGGGTATGGAATATTAGTATAGAATAAAGAAATTATTTAAAAACAAGAAACCTTTAAAAACAAAATACTTAAAAACAAAAAATATACTCTCAAAATAGTCATAGAAACAAATATTTTTCTCAATACATAAACTAAAAATAAATTCGACTAGTAAAGTTATTACTGTAATAAAAACAGAAAAACATATTTTTGTCGAAATTAAAAAAAAATAATAACATTAATAAATAATAACATCCTGAAAAAAAATATTTCTCAAGCACTGAACTACGAAAGCACAAAAACGGAATTAAATAATGTTGATATCACAAAATTCACTTCTTCACTTCACATAACTTCACTCTACCTCACCTTACATTGCTTCTTCCTCTGAATCCTCGCCTACCCTTTTTTTTCGAACTGTTATCCTCGTTCAAATTTATAATAAATTCAACTATTTATATGAAATTTGGAAATTTTTAAATAATCATCCTCAATTGTAATTACTTTCCTAATTCTTTTTTCCCAATCTTCCGTATTATTTTAGACACTTCATTTGAATTAACTCTACGACTTGTTTTCGAATTTAGGAAAAATATTTCCTTTTCTGACATTTTTCTTCAATTTACACCAAATTAATTCAATCGGGTATAAAATACAAAAATATGGTGGTATTCAGTACTTTGTACTCCGGACATATCTATAATGTACTCTTATAATTTTTAATTTGTAGGACTTCCAACAGTTGTACTTTATTATAATTTTTCTTTATAATAGAGATCATGTTCCATTAAAAAAATTTGTAACTCCAGCTTAGTAACTCTTGTTAGGAATTTTATACAGTTGTCTCGAATGGTATTTGCATTGTCAGAACATTAATGTTATTCTGTATTAATTTTGGAATTAGGGTATTTTCAAACCATTCCTCAAATATTTTTGCAATGAAATTGGTTGACATTTCCTAGATCCATCATCCCATCCTTTTTTTTAAGGTGTCGTGAGTATCATACCAAGTTTTATCTAGATAATAAATTGGTCTATTTTCCCTTCTGAGTTCTTTTATCTTCTAAATATGGCTTTTGCCAATCCACTATTCGCCTACTTTCCATAATCGCCCTGTGTTTATTAGTAGTTTGATATTTAAATCCCATTTTTCTCAGCCAAGTTCCTAAAGTTCTTTTGGTATATTTTAGATGATAATCCGTTTCTTTCAATTTTGTGACTACCACGTCAATAGTTGAGATTTCATTTTTCTGATACGCGCTGTAAACTAAAGTTCTTGAAAGTTTTGCTAACGATGGGTCCAGAGTTTTCGATTGACCGACGTCGGATCGTTGTTTTCTTGGGAGGGCATCTTCTTTCACCAGTTTGTGTATTGTGGGACGAGGAACGTTAGTTAGAGATGCTGTTTCACCTAATAGATTTAAATCATACAAATTAGGCTTCAAAAGATTATTGTAAACATTAAGGCAAATTTGTTTCGCTTGCTCGTTTAAATGTAGCCGATTTTTTGCTTACTGAAAACACTAATGAACTTTGATTTTCTTTATCATTGTCGCTTTCATTTTCACAAACACAATAAGATGTAGACGTAGAGGTCTCCCACGGTCGAAACATTTTTACATCAAATACCTTGTTAAATAATTTTCAAAAACACACTAGCAAATAAACAGATATAACATAATCATTACTTATATAACACTACTATTACACAACTCACTGCAATACGAAAACCTTCTTAAATTATTTTCAAAAACATCAGCAAATAAACAGATATGAAATAATTATTACTTATATTACACAACTCACTCAACACGATAACCTTTTTATTATTTTCAAAAACGCGCCAGCAAATAAACAGATATTAAATAATTATTATTTATCTTATATTATTATACTTACAATTTATCATATTAACGAAATGCTAGAACGAATAATCGGTAACAAAATTAAGTGCGGCCCTGAAGTGTCCCATCATGTAAGCTAAACTCCGCCTCGGTCGCGTGCCAACAAAAACAACAATCATCGTTCTCGCTTTAATCTAAGCGGTGTAAAAGATGAAAGATGTCATGTGTTCGCGACATTTCTCGCCCTCATGTCGCGTCTTACCCCCATAATATCGGTTTCGCAGACTATCCATTTGATTGGTGATTTTTGTAATGTACCAAATAAGATTAACACTGAACAATTGGCAGAAAACACTATTGCACGATAACAGTTATTATATAGATGTAAGTTATATTATTAATAATCTTGTTCTAAATGATCTGTAGTTAGATTCCAGCGACTGTCATTAAAAATCCATTTGTAGTCTGAAAAAGACTGTTTCACATCTACAGACGTACCTGGAGCGTATTTAGATTACAGAAAGTTTGTCAAAGAAGCCACATTTACACTGGGATGAGAAAAGTCCACTTTTTTGCCGTGAATAGTTAGATCCATAAATGCTAGTTGCGATGTATGTATGTCTGATTGTTTATTTATTTGAACTGTCATAAGCGTTATCAATTTATAATAGACTATTCTATGATCGTGTAAAACCTACATTTAATTTAGTGCTTTGTTATTTAGTTTTAGGTAATTCATATAGATTTACTTAACTTGTTATTTAATTAAGGAGAATTTATTATATACTTTTTTAGTAATTAAATACTAATCTTCTACATTTAAAAGATGACAATACACTTATATTTGTAACATGATAGAACCCACATTTAAAATATAGTTTCTTGTTTCTTGACTGTTTCAGTTAATTATACAAGTACATAAATGTGTTGTATTTTGCAAGGATTAGGAATATACAATAAAATAACATGAGAGAAAGTTATTAATTATTTCCTAAAAAATGTTGTACTATTGCGTATCAAAATATTTATTCTCATTTTATTAATTGTACGAGAGTTGTACGTGAGTCCGTAACTGGAATGACTACCTAAGATGCGGTCTCTAGAAATAATTGTTAATATGTGAACTACTGTTTTAAAGAATTTAATAAGATGATGTTTATGGTGGAAATAGAGAGAACTTTCAACTAGATAACATTTAAATGTATGGTATTATTAAAACAAACTAAAAAAAATGGACTAGTTTATGTGGTAAACTTGTCATGTATTTTTGGCGAAAAATTAAAATTCTACCGAGGATTTAAAATGGTTTGATAGTTTTGTTATTTTGTACTTTGTTTGAAAGGGTTAGAATTACAGTTTATCCTTCAAAATTAATAAACTAAAAAATCTTATTCGACATTGAAATGATTTTGACTAATCTCTGGACAAAATAAACTAAAAAAGTAAAAATATTCAACTATATATAAATCTAATTTTGTAAATTTCGAATCATATTTATTATTAATATTATAAATGAAAACGAGATGAAAAAACTGATTCCAATGTGATCGTTCAAGTACTAAAACAGTATGATGAAGCATTACCTATATTCCTGCAAAAAGCACTTTTACTACAAACTGTAGTTTTGCTGTTAGTCAGCACTTTTAAAAGAAAAAGTAACTAGTCTTTGTTATTGTCAGCGGGAGGTGAAAAAACGGGAACCGTGTCTGTAGATTTAAATTAAAATTCATTAGAAAAAACTGAGGACCTCCAAAATTGAGTTATTAGTTTATAGATAAAAGTGTTACGTGGTTCACATGAAGCATTATTTTATTATTTTTTACCATTGTGTAAACAAATAACAAAATGAAGAGGGATTAAATAATGTCAGTTACTCATTTACAGTTAGTTATTTGAAAAATTAACAACTTGGATATTTAGAGAAATATATTATTTGAAAAAAACAGCCGTCTTTGTAGCCGGTTTTCCGTGAAGTAGGCAAGTAGTTTCGATCTCGGTTTCGATAGTAGTTGCTTTTATAGTCACAAGTTTAAAAACTTTTGTTTTCATTTGTTTCTACTATAGCTATTCTTATAATTTATAAGTTAGATTAAAGAAAAAAATGAAAAAAAGTGGAGTATCAATACAATTTACTTAAGTCATTACATACATTCTATTCTCCTATCGTGTGTAACAAAAAATCTTAAAACTTGTGTTTTAAATTTCTTGTATAACGTAATTTACTCTTGAGTTTACCTAAACCATAAAAAACGACACAGCTCTAGCGAATACGCTGTATAACGTAAATAATTCAATTATTAGAATTGGGAGGATTCTATGATACTATTTATTATATTATCTATTAAATTTGAATCCAAAATTTTGGCAAAAACCAAACTTAATGTGATTACAAGAAACGATCAACAACTGTGCATGTAGATACACGGATACACGGACTGAGACACCTCGTAATGTACACAAATGAAAAATATAAAATTTCTCTATCGGATGTTCACAACTAATATGTCGATAGATATATTTCAAGATTTACAAAGGCGAAGGTACTTTATGGGTTAAAATCCAATATAACTGCCGGAAGGACATATGTCTGATGCAGTCAATTAGAGGATCATTTTATAAAATAAAAATGATCGTCTAAGAGCTATGTTGACTGTTTTCGTGAAAAAAATTTTGAAAATTTTTATTGCATTTCTGGACGAATCTCGACGAATTATGACAATACACATAATTTCAGACAGAAAAGATTTTCTGTCTGAATTTAATTTCTGCAATAGGCGTGTTTTGTAAATTTATCGATGCGTCCTGCGCATAAGTTCTTGTTTCTTACGGTGCATCAGACCACCGTCAGCCAATGGCTAATAACAAATTGTCATTGGATTGGTTGAAGAGTTTAAGGAAATTTCGTTGCGAGTCCGCGTGGAATAAAGCAAAAGCTACTATCCAAATAACACAGGAGAAGCGACTGTTGATTACAGTGATTACGATCGGTCATTATCCACCACTTTGCTAGTCATATTTGATTGCTGTTCGGATGCGTCTTCATTTTTGTTAATAGTGAAATATGAGTTGCATCATTTAATGGTGATTTGCTAATGTCTATTGCCACTTCTATTATACTAGAAAAGAAATAATAGACGCGTAAATCGTGACCAGACATGAAGACTCGCATGAAAACACATTCTTTTCATATACCGCTCGTCTATTACATCATAGGTAAGGCCTTGCGGAGAGTATTGCAACGCTTTGGAATACGTTGGAATTTATTGGCTTTGCTCATTCACGAAAATCAAAGTCTTCTCTTATCAAGCCTGCTCGACATTGGCATTGGCCTTGATTTTTGAACGAATGCTCCTTTAGGTATCCTTCAAGTAGGAGAGATAGAACACGTGATGAATTCATCGTTGAATGGAGGTGTACAAACAACAAGCAATAAATCAATGTTTTGTTTAACAAAAAATCACAGTAATTTAATATACATATATCTAGAAACATATGATATTGCTTGCATCGAGTTGTAGTGCGCATGTAGCTAAGCATGATCACGTTTAGCTTTTGTATTTGTTTTAAATTAAAATGTTTACTTTCGAATTTTTCACTTTTTTTATTTTTATTTTTCTTTGGTATATCTTTCAGTTAAAACATTATAATGCCAAGATTTATCTGTATGCAATATAAAGTAGCATGCGAAACAAATATATCCTAAGGGATTGCTAATTAAGTTAAAAATGTTCGGGTAGTGACGAGGGTGTTGAATTTTACGTGTAAATTTAAAAAAATGGCTGCTCTAGTAACTACAAATAGCAACCTGCAAATATTTAGGTTAAAGCACAAGGAAATATAACTTGCATCCAAAATAAAAAAGCTCTTACTGATTAAAACAAAATAGGTACAATGTTTACATCGCATACATATATCTGAAGAATAAGGCAAGCATATATGTTATTATATTGTCTGTAAATTAATAATTTTAAAACAAAGTTTTCGAAAAGTTTGCCATTTTCTCTCTATGACATTTTTAATATTGTTATATATTTGTCCCATAACTTCCTTCTTTTGGCACCAAATTTTTTTTGGTCGTTAAAACTTCGTCATCTTACTCAACTATTGCAAATTAACCTTTAGATGGTGGCTTCGTAAAAAAAATGAGTTATCCGTTTCTGTGAGAACAGTAGTTGTTAAAGAGTAAATTGTAAATGTTCAAGAGTACATCTCTGGATGGTGGTAACTTGGTTGGTGTTATCAACGTCGTGTTCGTTTAACCTATTTCAGTATCACTCTCGTTTAACCCGTAGCATATAATACGATTGTTATTTCAAAATGGAACTAGTTCTTAAAACTGATTGTTTCAAACAATTCCATTATGTGGTCAAAAGTGAACTTCTACCTAGTTGCAAGGTAAACATTAACAATCGTTAGTGTGGAAGTTTAAATAGGTGATAATGACAGACGAATTAGATACAGGTGTTATATTCGCAAAAATAATGAAAACCAGACGGTCTGAGAAGTGCCAGAAGAATGAAATGTCTATGTTTGAATCAATCAAAAAGTGGCAAAGTATGTAAAACCTTTCAAAAATGAATTATTCCAAAAACAAAGGTCAGAATAGTAAACTGCTAAATAATAAAGTGCCACTACTATTTTATTTCTTGGGTAATACAAAGTATTATCCAGTATTACCCAAAGCATTATCTACCCCTGTACCTTTGCATTTTACAATATTTTCTTGGATTATCCGAGAATAACTCTGAATTACCTTACTATTTTCAAACAATTCCACATCCACAACTTCCTTAGTACTTCATTACGTTCACCAAATTTCCTGAGCGGTTTATCCTCGGTAAACGATGAAATTTCTTGGTTTCTTTTTTCGGCATTTGATGTTTCTATCGCCACTCGTGGCGACAATGGTATTTTTGAGGGTATTTCTATGGACGACTGATGTAATTTATGAGTGGAAGTGTAATTAAGTATTATCTGTTTTTATATGTAACATGTTTACAAAATGTTAATCAAATAATTGTCACATTATATTATACCGATCTATATTCTAAAAGAATTCTAGCTTCCAACTCCAATCTGCCATCTGTAGCCGAACGCTAAGAAATGGTAAACTTAAATATAGTGTCGAGTGTAATGTTTATTACTTATAGTATAATCGTGGCATTAAATCGTGTTTTCCGAATTTTTTCGACTATATGTGTGGCCGTTGGCTCATGTCCAAAAATATTTGTGGTTAAATAAAATGTAAAGGTTTTTATTAATTTTTCTTGTTCTGCTAACACCGAGGCTGACAGTTTCAGTCAAATAAATTGAACACGATTTGCATTAAATCTGGATACTGCATTTATAAAAGTACAACATTGCTGATCGGAATCGGCTCCATTAGCGAAAGTAATTTGCAAAAAATGGTGTCACCCTTGTGCATAATTTATAAATAAAATTATTGTTGATGTTTTCCTAACCTGTATATATGTTGACATAAAGAGATTATCAAACCCGACAGTCGGTGTTTATCTAATAAAAATGACAGATTTACTGGTGTCCATTAATGATGCGGTATAACTAAACAGGTTTTGTCTTTCGCCCACATTTTCGTTTCCAGTTTAGTGGACGTCCCCGCAAGAAAAAAAGGAGATGCAGTCACTTTCGATATGACAACCAGTCATGTTGTTTTACTTAACTGTCTAACAAAACCCGGTGTATCGAACTAATTGTGCGCATCTTTATTACTACGTTTCGTCTTTATTTTACTATGGAGTAATGACAGAATTTGTAAAATATTCAATAAAATGGTAACTTGTAAGTTGTCTAAGTGTATAGTGCTAATGGAATACATTTTATGGTTTTTATTGTTTTTATTAGGGTATTTTAATATTAAAAACTTGTTTATTATTTTTATTACTAATACAGATTTAAGTTTTTGAAAGCAATTAAAATATTGCCATCTCTTCAGCACTATTGTATAATATGTGGATTTTTTAAAACATGACTAGAGTGCGGACAAATTTTCAAGTATACGTTCACAATGACTAACTTAACCATCATGCAGAAAAATAATTTATTACTAAGACACATTTGTAATTATAAAATTTCTGCACTTATAAACAAAAAATTAGTCTGCAAGTTAATATTGACCTTCTTGAACACAGCTCAGAGCAACTCGCGTAGAGCACGAGCACAGTGGAGAAACGCCCGCATAAGCGCTTTCGTGGCATAAGTGGCACAACCAACCAAATTGTTCTTACTTGAAACATAACTACAAATGGTAGTGTTTCAAACAAACTTTACATCTATATGCTGATTGTTCCGTGTGAATAAAAATGATACATCTTCATTGTCCAGCTTGACGGAAGCAAATCGTTGTGCTAATTGATATAACTCTAATTACATCAAGTATACGTCTGGGCATGCTTCTGATGATATCGTCTCGATCACATCTTGTGAGATTTGTGCCCATAAAATGGGAAGAATATCTAATAGTTGCCTAATGTTTTCTGGGGGCCAGTTGATAGTTATGAAGTGCCCTACCCAATAAATCCCACACATGTTCAATGGGATTCAAGTCACGAGAACGCGGTGGAAGAGGATCGTGATCAATTCCTTGAGTTTCCAGAACGTTGACTACCTGAGTTATCATTATCATCAATAAAAATAAAATGTTCGCCAATAGCAGCTTGAAAAGTCGTCACATTGTTACTGGCAATATCATCAGTATACATTTGTCTAGTCATGATTTTCCTACAGATGTACAGATCGGTGCGTCGCGGTCGTTCAAAACATATTCCTCCCCATACCATAACACTGCTTAATCTAAAAGCTACTGTGGATTGGGCAAATATTTGGCTATATCTATAAAGCTGAACTCCATTCCATCTCCCAGTTTTGATGATCCCTTGCCCACCTTAAATGGGCTGCATGACCAGATGGACTTAACTGAGGGACTCGATATTGGCGTCAGGTTATAATAAATGATGCTTTGCTTCTATATTTGTTCAAAAATCCCACAGAATACGTTTCAAACACACTTAACGCAATTAACTACAGAATCAGAATTAATTATATCTATTGGAAAATTTGAAAAAAAAAAGATTCAACGAAAAAGAGATAACTTTTTTATTCTGGATATCTAAAATCATGCAGAAGCATACGCATGGAAATAAATATTGCAGAAACGTATTCAAGTGTGGTTTTTCCAATATTCTTATCTTTTTGTGCACAGTGTATAATTAATAATTCATAAAACTGTAATAAAGTTAATTATACAGAAGCGCTATAAATAGTAAGAAATAAAATCATTAACGACGATGTTAAATCCTTTTTTAGTGTATGCAAATAAATGAAAGATGAATTGTTAATATATTCGTTTTTTATAATACAGAAATATATTTTGAAAATTGAATTATAAGCAACGACACTTCTTCAAGATTGCAAAGCAGTACATCTGGTTCTTTTTTAATTTTTACTTAAATCTCCAGGATATTATTTATTTGTTAGAACTTGTTCCTCATTATTTAAATTAGCCTTATTTAAGGATATTACTTTATTATAATCGTAAATTTTTCTTGTAACACCTTTCCTTAACACGGTGATTATAAGTGAAATTTAAATATTTATATTATGAGCATATTTAGATAAGCAAAATTAAGGCTGTCGCACTTATTCATAAAAAGTTAATTACCACTCATTTTAACTAATTTATGTCTATATGTGTGCAAAGTTAGTCCCCATTTTAATAGGAAATAATAAATCAAAATTGTACCAGACTGCACTAGCATTGCTCTGTTTTGTACTGTACAGTGTTTAGTACAACTGGTACAGTGTGGTGTAAACTGGTATAATGATAAACACTGAATATTTAAAAATGTGGGAGCTGTGAATTTTTTCCGTTTATCGGTTATTTCGAAAACTGCACTGGTCAGAAAATTATTTTCAGTGTACAGTGTTCAGTACAACTAATACAATGTGGTACAATTATAAAAACTGAATATTTCAAAAAGTGGGGACCTACCAATTTGTTACTTTTATCGCGAGTTTTATCGTTTTTATTTTTTTCGAAAACTGTATTAATTATTTCCACGGTACTATGCTCAGTACAATTAGTACAATCTAGTACAATAAAAAAATCAGCTTTTTAAATAGTAGGAATATACATACGTCAAATAATCGCCTTTTGGGTTTTCTTGTTTAAAAGCATTGCTGTTTTTAAAAAGTTTCTACGTTACAAAACAGTACAATTCTAGTAAAATCTAATACAACTTCGATTTATTATTTCCTATTAAAATTTTATATTAGGTATAATATTTTTATTAAAATACGTGCACCAAATTAGAATTAAAAATAAGTACATCAGGAGCAAAATGTAACTATATTTATTATTTATTTGGGGACCGTTGCCGTCGTCACCTAAATTGTACCACCCTCAAAACAAAAAGTATAGTAGAGGAGAATCGTTTCATAGAATTTCACCACGTAACTAACTATTCAGTTAATTACAGTTGTTTTATGATTTAAGCTCGGGTTTAAGCGCTGGTTTATCAATGTTTAGTAACTTACTAATCAGAACAGTACCCAAAGATACAATTGTTACACTTGATTCCTTGCATAATATATTCTATTTAATAGCAATAATTCACAAAAAAATATGTAATGATGATTTGTATTCTATTAATTTGATTTGTGTGGTATTGTAAGAAATAAACAGATATTTGAATTTAACTTTTTAGTTAAAGTTAGCTGTACATTGATAAACCTGCCTTAAGCATAGTTTCTTCTAATTTAATGTAATATTTTGTCAGGCAGTCAGTATCCAAAATTCACCAAAAGCAGGGTTGGGATTGGCGAAAAACTTTGTGAATATATATAGCGTTGACTTTATTATAAAATCATAAAGCCAAATTTAACAAAAATAAAGATAATCCAGCACTGGAAAAATTATAAGTATGTCAAAACAAAAATAAATATAAATAACAAGCAAAGTATAAAGAATTATGCAACAAAGGAAACATACATGAGAGCATTTTTCCCACATTTAGTAGGATATGGAAGCGGATGTTACAATTTTGAATTTTGATGGTGACTAGAATTTTTAATGGAAAGCAAAGCTTGTTTAAGCCCTTTTCATTTCAATATTTTACATATCCTATTACTAAATAAATGGCATCTCTGTTGAAGTGAAAGGTTTACCTATTCCATAATGTCAACATTTTTATTTCGTTCAGACATTTGTGGAAATATCGGTACATACTTTTTTGTATAATTATTTACGAATTTGCCCTTTGTTATTAATTTATAATGAGAAATATTGAATAAAATCGGGGTTTCAAATAGCTGGAAGTTAAAACGGTGCGCAATTTATTAAAATGTAATAAAATACATTTTGCAATCAACCCCAAAACATTAAAATTCACAAAATTCAATTTAGAATCATCGGGTAAATGAATCGTGATAAAATCCCGGTTTACTGTACCGGAATGAGGGATGTCGCTTGCTGTCTGCTGCCTTGTTCTGTGATTATGCCAGCGATCCTCAGCAAATACCAGTCGGAAAAAATCAAATTTCAAAGCTCCCTAACCGATTAATTGCGTCGGCTGGCTTATTATTACATATGTACAGTTTGCTATGACCAACGGTGGGTTTAATATCAAAGACAACCCGGCCTATTTCACCCCTTTTAAAACCCCGTTTCTTACGCTTGGCTAACGTCTATAGACACCCCGCTTAATGAGATTATTATATGGAAGGGTTGAGCTACAAAATGGCGACTTTAACCCTTTATTAATACATATAAATTCAAATACAGACACCATATTACTAATTTGAACATTGGTTTATCTACCCCTATATTTTACAGCAACTCAATAAACTACGCTTTTTTAGCTGTAAATGTTTCATGACCATAACATAACCGTGGAATTTAATTTTTTAATATACATTCTTCTAGTATTCCATTTCCATTTTAATACATTTATTAATTATTTTCAAAGTACATTGTATGCCTTAACCTAGGTATATCTCATTTATGTGATTTATTTCATTTATTATATTATATAGAGTATTCTTCTATGTTTATTGGCATTCCAACGCTAGTCACCGCGCGATGCGCGACGACTAGGAGTCATTGATGTTTTAATAAACATTGGAACCTCCTCGAAAATCCTAGCTTGGAGAATGTTTGCAATGTCACCTATAAATTATTGTTAACCTTTTTCCATCTGACTGCTCTACGATTAACCATAATATTATAGAGAATATAAAATAAGAGCTATTAAGCATAAGAGCCAGATCTAATTAAATCAACACGACCAAAAACAAAAGAGCCATAACACCATAATAAAAGAGCTAGTCTTAGATTAAAAAATATTTAAATCGTAATGAAAGATCCATGTCACAAAAATCATATAATAGACCAAAAGAGCCATTTACTGTAATAATATTTAAATGAGGCATAAACAAATATCTCCACCTAAAATAAATTTTTAAGCTCGTTTTAAAAATTTTGTAATTAGCCAGCTTAAGAGGGCTAATCGAACCAGTGTTTGTAAGGTAATTTTTCAAAATTTATTTCTTCCATACGGTTAGGTCAAATTACACCAAATTTGGAGGATCAGTAGTTGAAAGTGTACTAGAGGGTACATGTATATCTATTTTAATTAATTTTCACTTTATGTAGGGAAAATTTATACTGTAAATATAAGTGAAATTTGGACGTGATTAGCTCCTGAATTATGATATCAATCGGTAAAATTCGAGGTAAAATTCATACATGTCGTCTAGAATGAATCTTCATAATTATGCTCAGCAAGTTTCAAACTTTTATTTGGTTAAAAAGATTTTCTAAATAAGTATCTTTGTCACTACAAATGGAGCAAGGAAGTGTTATCGGGAATCGCATCTCAATGAAGTCGGTGAATAAAACGTCCAGTGAAGGTATAGTCAAGAGCAAAATTATTCAGCGGCGCATGTATAAAAACTTTCTAGAGAGTGACACAGCTATCCGAAGCTTTTTCCCGACTAGGCCCCTTAAGTATGTAAAAGAACTACATTAAAAAAAATGTATTTTCTCCCCATAGTAAACCCAAGCCAACCAATCGTTATATCGCTATCACAAGCATCCATTGGCAAGACAACGGTATGTGGCAAGTAGCTTGTCTGATGGTGTTGATTCCAATTTCTAATTTAAAATCTTTATTAATAATTAGATACATTGTGTACAACTTAAATGGGGTACAATAAGATGATGGTGTTGATTCGTTGTTATCAAACTTTTGTTATACATTTATCCAGACTCCAAAATAACAACAATATAACTGAACGATGCTTTTTAAATATAGTATATATACAATTTGACGAGGAACTTCCCTATTTTTATTGTTAATCAACATAATTTCATTTTTATTTTCTCTGGATAAAATGTGTCAAATATTTAACATATTTTCAACACCATGTGTAAAGGTTTTATAACAATACACATGTTTTGGTGGTAGTGGTGCGCATGGTACCCGAGTAGGTAAAGCACTTGTAGCTATTTACTCAGTATTGAAGGTCGATGGTTCAATTCCATCCTGGAGCAAATTAGAGAGTTTATTTCTATATTGTTTCTCACTAAAATGAGAGAGGGTATTGTTGATGTCTAAATGTGGTTTGGACACCATAATAAACTATAGGGCCCCGTCTCTCTTTACCTAACACAATATTTTAAGATTTTCAGGGGGTATCTCGACAACTGAGAGGCGATTAAGAAGATATGTATTTATTGAGTCCATTTTTATACATTCAGTATTTATAGTGAGGCGTAAATAATATGAGGTCGTACATAAAGTTGCACTGCGAAAATTGATGGTGAATAATATTACAGAAGTGGCAGCCTTATCTAATGACCTATAGTGCAGAACATCATCGATGCTATGCTTATTTCATTTTTGCTCTATCTATATTATGCTTGACATCGATCAAGCATTAAATCATATTGTTGCCATTTAATTTCTCTGCTTGCTATATGTTTAGATTATATGGGTGGGTCATTTTGGGATAGGTGAAAACAGTTAATAAAAAGTCTATTTGTATTTCTATTAGCGTCTGGCAAAAAACTAATGTGAGTATGGTACATATAATGAAAGAGCGAGAACGAAATTCTCCTATAAAGACTATGCAATTGCCGCTTAGAAACACTGATTCATGTACGATTCGTTTTGACGTTCTCCGTCCTTAAACCCATATTTGGTCATTAATACCAACTTGCGTTTTAATTAATGGGTTAATAATTAAATTGTAATCACCATCTCTATGCCAATTAGTATAATTTTACAATCAAACCATCACGATTACTTACGCCTAATTTGGCACTAATCTATAAACAAAGGCATAGTGGTGTAAGTTCAGCAAAGATATTAAAAAATGTCCAAATTAATTAAAAAAGTAATAGGGGATTTCTCCATTTACTTGTGACTAATTAATTAACAAAATATTAAATAATAATGTTGTAAGACAGAATCTATTCAATTTATAATTATTTCTAGTTATAACCATAAATCCTTTATTTTAATGCAAAATACCGATTATTGGTTATGGTTAACTGAATGACAAATTTATTATAGAATATCAGAATTAAACGTAATCGATCAACCGTGATTTCCTTTACAAATAGTTTTTTATAATTTATGTATTATTATAATATAAAACATAAGTGCTCAACACTGTAAAGTAAATTTTACTTGTGCAGTCCACACAAAAGTATTATAAAAATTAATATTTTGAGACAAATTCGTTATGCGGTCCCAACGACAGGTTGCTAGACAATATGACTGTGGTTCCAGAATAATAGCAAAATAACTTAAATTTCAAAGAAGCTTTATGTATTTCAATACCCATTGTTTGTAACAACTGTTTGCATTTTTTACCTATATATTTTTCTACAATAAAGGTGCATTTTTTCCACCTTGTACTGTTGATTTTGTCTAATATTTTATACCGACCGCATACTTAGTGACGTTTCTTTAACCAATAAAATAAATCATCTTCAGTGACACACGTTTTCACAACAGCTGTACACATAAATTTCTTCTTTCTATTCCCTTGTGTTAACAAAATTAAATTATTACCACACCTTATAAAATGACTAGATAAGATCGAACTGTAACATTATTTTCTATCATAAAATAGAAGTACAACATATTGATGACATTCCTGAGAAGCGCACTCATCACTGACACATCAACATGGTACATGAATACTTTCCTGTATAAACTAAGTACCAGACAACATTTGTCTTTTTCTAAGTATTTAATGACACCGAAATTTTTGACGTAACGTCAGTTCTCTAGTGACAAAAATGTTTAGCCTCTCACATGCACGCAAAGAGAACCTGTGATAAGTTTAGCATGGACGTGATCATAAATCTGCACTGCGGCTAATTGAAGCCAGAGGATGTTGAAAAGTGGCGGTGACGATCCTCGACCTGTCCCAGTTTTCATTTTCATTCATAGCACAGGAGGTTTTGGTCGTGTTATGAAATCAGTGAAGGTTACCGAGATGGTTACTTTTACTAAAGCCTGTTCACATAAGCTTCGCAGCGTTAGCCAAGATAGGGAACAAAATACGCGCAGATGAGATTGGTGCAAGAAGTTCCGATAGCGGTTAAATCAATTTTCATTGTTATTTTTTTTCATAGGCATCGGTAGTAGTTGGATGTTTGTAGATTGTGTTTTAATGTAAATTGAAATGTATTTTCGACGACTAATATTAATATCTAAGTATTAAACCTAATTGGTAATTACCAATATATTCCCTTAACCTTACCAAAAAATAATAATATGTGTTATATTAAGATAGACGGTCGACAAAGCGTCACTCTGCGAGCCCAGGTAAACAGTTTTTTATATGCTCATATGAATGAATGCAGTATAATATGGTGTATATTTTTATTACTTTTTTACACAGGTCAGCTTAAAATGCAGCATATTGGTTTATATTAAGATAGAGAGAAACATAATACTGTTTAAAGCAAAAGTATGAAAATTGTGCAGCAAAAAATTTGGTCCGCTTTAAAGCAGGTAGTATTTAAAATTGTTTTATTTCCTGACATTATTTCTTATGGGTGTACAAAATAATAAGTAACCGAAATTTTTAAGACATTTGGCTTTCTAATAGCTAAATCGAAATTTTTTATTAAATTAGGATGTTCCTATTTCAGCGTAACCAGTCATTTTAGTTTCTTATTCAAAACTTTAAAGAAAATATGTCAATTTCATTTTTGTTATTTTGTTTCTTTCCACTGCTAACCAATAAAAGGCATTTCTTATTACTGTAAATAAATTTACGTATGTACACTCTACTGAAATGTTTTTCCACTGATTTATTAAACCTAAAAGGCATTTATCTTAATTCTAATGCCTTGAAATATTTTTTACCCCTGGTAATAAATAAGTAACCCACAATGATATATTTATTACGCCTGGAGACAAGCAATTTTCAATACACTTGCTACTTTGCCCATTATAAACCGGGCTCACTAAGTCCAACCCACCGCTGCAAAGTTTAAGTGAACAGAGTTTTATCGTTCTTGTGAATAGTTTTTAACGCTGTTTCAACGGAAATATCTTCGAATTTTGTCTGACTTTCCTTAATTTCTGCAGCCTCGTTAGGATTGAATTGTAGTATCACAGCTTTTAATTGTTGTAAATATTTAGCATAATAAAAAGCTGCCGTCAGCCATGTCCCCCAACGTGTAAGAATCGGCTATCGTGGTTCGGGAATGCCGGGACACTTGCTGTGAAATGTGCGAAAACATTTAGGAGATTTAAGAAACACTTTTTTTGTACTTGCTGTTAATGCATCTACCTCTGGAAAACCTTGTCGAATAGTTTCCACCACAAGATGTAAATCATGCACTTTACACGTAACATGTAGCCTACCAAACGCATTGTCGCGGCACCATCGGTCGTAGACATCAACACTTGACTTGTTGACAGGTCAAATTTGCACTAAAGTCTCGCGGCTCCCTTAGGTATTTGGTATTTGTCCGCCGGCTGTTGCCCCTAAACACCTGATGTTGCGCCACTGAACCGCCGTACGACTTGCCAGCTTTAGTTTTCAGCAGATCCTTATAGTCGGTTCATTGTAACCTTTTTTATTTCATATGGTCGTCGATGCTATACTTACTTCAAATTAACTCAAAGGAGAATGTTATAAATTAAGTGTTTTTTCTCTGAAATCGAACCTAGACTTCCTACTTGTTAGTCGTGTTAGTAGTATATTTTACCAATTTTGTATTAATAGGGAAGCTTTGCTTCCGTGGCATATATGAAACACCTTGTGGGTAATTAGCCAATATTACTGAAATAACCTCTTTGGACGAGAACAAATTTAGGACGATTCGAGGACAAATTTCGCTTGGCAATCTGCAGAAAATACGTCAGTATTTTTGAGCATTTCTAGAGGAGCATTGGTTCTCATCTAAAACGGCCTTAAGCTTAATAAATCATTTAAAATTATACAAGTTTTATCGTCCTCACTTAAAATTCCTCAAACTATTATTTTCAATAATTGTTTGGAAAGTTTGTTGCAGAGTTGTTATTATTAGTACTAGTTATATTTAAACTGTTAGTTACTACAAAAAACAGTAATGGTTTTTTGTTCTTTTGTTTCAGAAATACAAATGACTGTAAACTATTAATTACAAAAAATTAAAACTAAGTAACAATTTTATTTTAAAATATCATAATTAAACGCAATTGATCAACCGTGGTTTCCTTTACAAACACTTTTTTTACTTGTAGTATAAATTATAAATACAGAACACAATATAAATCTATTATTGTGAGGGGTCCACAAACAAAGGTATTTAAAAATGAATATTTTGGGTACAAATTCGTTATGCTGTCCCAAATGACAGGTCGCTAAACAATATTTATTTCTTTGACAATATTTCTGGACCGTGTAATTTTTTTGGTAAACTTTTGAGCAGCAGGTGGCAGTTAAATATAATTTACAACTCTAACGGACCATAATTCAAATTTCAGAATAGAAAAATGTAACAGATTATATTCCACAGGCTCGTAGCCTATTTTATTTTAATATATATACATATATACAACTGTGTATTTTTGAATGCATGACTTGTACAGTATTTTGTTTATGTTAAAATATTTGTCATTTGTGTGAAAAGATTGATTTACAAATGTTGCAATTAATTCATTTTGTGGTAACAAGTTTATTTAAAACCGACATAAACATATTTCCACCTAATTTCCATTCAAAAGGAATAGTCTAGGACTTATTTTTAGCCATTAGTGTGTACTAGTGTAGAGGAATTGTATTTAAACATCAGATAAATTTGGAACTACATACCATTGTGTATATATCTTGCCTTAATCACTTAATTTACTAAACTAAAAATAAAATACCCAAAGACAAAACATCTAGGACGGAAAAATAATATCCTTTAACGCATTCGCTTAATATTTTCCCCTTACGGAGTATTTATTTAGATAATAAATTCTTAAACGGCATGTAGTTTGTGTATAAAATATACGGGGCAACCCATAAAACTTATTTTTCTTACTCCGTTTTATTTGTTTTTGTTTATATAATTAGAAAGATATAAACTCATTTTATTAAATTCCAGATTTAAAATGTCAGTATAATCCTATTCAATATAAAAAATGCACCACGTATCATTTGATGTTAATAAAAAGTGTTCAAACGATAAACAAATTTTTATTTAAACGTTGTAAATTTTCCACTAACTGGTTTTCCTTGATGTAAATAAAGTTTATCCCCGAAATATTTGAGTTGAGAAAAATATTTTGTACTAATTTGCCAAATCGATAAGCGGTCACATTAAATATCGTATTATATATTTTTTATTTACAAAGCTATTACTAAAAACAATATGTAAACATTGAGGTAAAAACTTAAAATTGTTTCTACACGATTTTTCTCGTCTGGCTGGGGATCAGTGCTGGTGTATTAGAGAAACGTTCATCACTAAATTTTGCGTTTCTGCGAACCTTCTCCTTACTCCAACTTAAATAGTGGATTACACGTATCTAACCCAAGTGTACCTAGATTGTATTACTTGCCTAAGATACATAAACCAGGAAATTCGGTGCGTCCTATTGTTTCAGAAATTGGATTGCCGACTTACACCTATTAAAATGGTTAAGAGAGGAGCCTCTCTGTGATTAATTCTAATAACTTCATTAATAAAGGGCCCCATTCACATTGAGATCTGTATCGATACATGTATCGATACAAATGTTAACTCAACCAGTGATGGTGGCAGTTGCAGTAGCACTATCGGAAGCTTTAAAGAAAAAAAGGCGTAGAAAGAGAATATGGACCAAGCAATGGTTACGTAGCTGTCTATTTGAGTATTCCTTCGATGCAGAATTTCACAAACACGGATACAATTTGTAAATATTTAAAAAGTCTTCCCAAAAGTCTCTGTCTGCCGACATCGTTACCTATTTCACTTTCTATTATTAAACCTATTTCACTTTCTATTATTATTAGAATAATAATAATATATTGATGTATGCTAGCGTGATACAAGAGACAGACAAATACACGTTGCGACAAGTAGATATTCGTATCAGTTGCACTCGCGCGGTATCGAAGTTTCTCGACAGTGAAACAGGCGGCGATACCAGCTGATACCGATACACCGATACTGAGTCAATCAAATACATATAGAGATTTGTATCGCGATACCGATACTTGCAACATGTATCGATACAGATCACAATGTGAATGGGGCCCTTAAGGTGAAAAATATTTAGTTGCAACAAGGTGAAATATTGAGCTCCTTTGACGTTTGTTAACTGTTTCCAAGTGTTCCGATACAACAGACCTTGGACTACCTTGAGAATCTACTCAAAACAAACAATTTCAGTTAAGATGTAGCAAAACAATATCTCCAACTCATTAAACTTTGCATGAAACAAAATTGCTTTCGATTCAATGATAATTTCTTCGAATATGGGTAACTCTTTGCCACCATTCATTGTCAGTTTCTTAATGAACAGATTCGAAACAGAAGAAAAATTCGAGTATTTCCTCAAGGTTTGGTTTACGTATGTGGATGATATTTTTTGCAGTGGTTGAGACAAAGGTCACTGATATTGACAACTTTGTTTCTAATTGGAAATAGTGAAAATAAGTTAGAATTTGACATATACAGAAAACATATCAGTACTTTTAAGATGTATTCCTCACCATTGTGGTCAACACAAACTGGCGAGTACTAATTTTCTAGTTCATCACCTATAAAGTTTCCCCTTTAATAAGGAGAGATTTGAAACAGAAAATGCATTGATTAGGAAGTGTGGATTATAGTGTTTTCGTAAAGTCTGTAGAGTAGAACAAAAAATTTGTCGGGTATTTATAAAAGTGAAAGATCATTTATTTAAATACAGGAGGGCACATGCAAAATATAAAATCTGTACATATGTCTCAAGCAATTTATATATACCCGTCTCTTTCGTTTGAGTCATCACAATCAAAACCTTGCCGGAAATCGCCGCAGTGGACCATATGATTAAAAGAGTTGATAACGTATACGAGACGAATATTAAGACCGTTGGGCGACTTGGCGAGAACAAGTAGAAAATAGTTAATTGCATAAACCCGAGTGAAGCGATGCAGTCAGAGGCGTAACGTAACGTGGGACATAGTATAGATAGATCTGAAAATGAATTTGTTTTTTAAACTTGTATATATGTGATTTAGGTACATACATATTTATGCATTAAATATTTTGGAAACATTTAAAAGTTTTATTTAAATGAAATTTGAATTACTGTAATTAGTAATCAGCGCAGAATAATTGAATTTAGTTCTCTAAAATATGTACCTGCAATTGAAAATATTTTAGAATATATGTTGCTTTATTGAGACAATAACAATACTTCATTAGAAAATTGTTATTGCCAAGCAATGACCACGAGGAGGTAAAAGCATCCCTTGCCAGGAGTGGAATGGGCAGAGGGAGATATTAGTATAGGTAGGACAGTTAATAAAATTAACAATAACCTCTGTATGAAAAAATAACTCACCAAAACAATGTAACCTTAACTACATACAATTCACGAACACAATACATACGTAACACATGTTATACACACATTAAAAAAAAACACTTGAACAGTTAAGTTGTGGACGAAAACTATTTATACACAATCACTGATTTATTATTGACTATACATATATATAATATGGCATTATTCATCTCTTCACATTCACTACTGCTTTCACCTACTCTTATTATAACTGGATTAACAAAATTATCCATCTTGGTATCAAGGTCTCACATCTGTAATTCGATCCTTTTAACATGATCTATTATATACTTAATTCAATTTTCCGCATTCACTTCATTTAATGCAGCTAAGAGCATTTCTTTCACATGTACCAATCTGAATTTTATACGTCGCGAATATCCCGATAGTACATATGTAAATACCTTCACCTACACACACGGAAATCGAAACGCAATTGAACTGAGACCATCTACTTATCTTATTCCTATAAACATGGTGTAATGAGCGTAACACGCAGGAAATACTTTCGAGCAGCGAGAGAAAACGTCTGGAGTAAGACAGACCAGCGAGAAAGAAAGATATTCATTGTTTTTATTTGGGTGTTGTAAATACAATTTTTTATAAGGAAAATCACAAATAATTCATTTGTGAGTTTTTTTTTTTATAACTTTTTTTATTACCTATATTTGTAAATAATAAATAATATATTGTTTAATGTTTATAAAATGCAAATCATATAAATAAATGTATTTAATCACAACATAACTTTCCCTAATGATTGTTTTTCATACGTAAAATGAAATGTATCGATTTATAAGAGAAAATATTAATAATCGTCAATATGAGTTCATATTCTTAATCAAATTATTTCATCTTTATTATTGTATTATTATTTCCTACGCATGCACGCCATTGAATTCGCATTCCTTTACTCTATAGAATTTACGAAAATACGATAGTTGGCTAGAGCACACGATGGCAAGTATGACTAGATAATCTCTCCATCATTCTGCGAGATCTAATCCCGCCACCGGCACTGGCAATGTCGGTGGGAATGGTTGTGTGTTCGCGTTTTTTCATAATTGTAACCCTCGCGCGTGCTTCTTCAGCTTTGAATTCGGGGGTTATCTATTTTCTATGATGTTTATTTATTTATTATTTATATAGCTGCGAGTAATGGATATTCTGTAAGTTTAATTAATAAAATAATTAGGAAACGTAAATTTAAAGAGACAATTCGAAATTCCTCGACTTTTCCAAATCCAAATACAAAATTTGTATTGATTATATATGATCCTCGATTCGCCCATATAGTATTTGTAAAATTTTTGGAGATATGGGTATGGCAGTGGTTCATTCATCGGGAAATAAAGTATAACAACATTTAGGCAATCCAAAAGACAAAACTGAAACAAACGAAAAGTCGGGGATTTACAAAATTAGCTATAATCAAATGTATGTTGAATAAACTAGACACTCAAGTCAAACTAGATTCATGGAACATATAGCTCATCTCAAATATGGTAGAAGAGATAAGTCCACTGTTGCTCAACATGTATTTGAAAATAAGTATAAAATAGAGATTAACAGTTTAAGATTAGTTAGGAATGTGACAGATACTAGACAGCCAGATGCATTTAAAAGGTTGGAAATTGCAAAGTGTAAAAATAGTACGCATAGTGGCAGAGGGCCAATCCCATATAGTCCGCTCTACTGGTTAATGCATCACGGCTCACCGAACCGTAACAATAGTTTAGGTATAAATAGGATACATTGTTAGCATAAGGTTAGTTTTAATGATCTCCAGATGATGCCAACTTGATTGGGGAAACGAGTGTAGATTGCAGTATATGGTGTTTTGTGTTCGTTTCTGCGATGTGATGCACATTAAGAATGTTTACCACTGAATGAAGATACATCCGGAGTCCCACAGGGGTCAATTCTCGGTCCTCTGTTGTTCAACATATTCATTTACGATATTGTGAATGTTATTGATGTGCCCTGTCTACCTTACGCTGATGATGTCAAAATTTTTAAAGTAATTTCTTGTTTGGAGGACTGCGATTTTCTGCAAAACAACCTTTCAAACTTATTTAATTGGAGTGTTGAAAACAACTTAAACCTGAATGTATCTAAGTGTAACGTTATGACCTACACAACTAAATCCGAGGCTGTTATGTTTAATTACAGTATTGACAACGCAGTCCTTCAACGACCTTCTACTCTTGCTGACCTTGGCGTAATATTCGATGGCGAACTTTCACTTATACCTCACATAAATAATTTAGTGACTTAATCTCTTAAGACTCTTGGGTTCCTAATTAGAACTAGCAGAGACTTCTCGAATATCAGTACACTTAAAACTTTATACTTTGCTTTTTTTAGGTCTAAACTTGTTTGGAACCCTCACTACAGAAATCACGTAGATTTTTTTGGAGAAAGTGCAAAGACGATTCTTAAAACTGTTATGGTGTAAGTCTGAGGGAGCATACCCGTCTATCTGTGTTCCCCAACAAGAGTTGTTGACTAAGTTTTCCGTGACATCTCTTGAAAATAGACGCGAATATTTTTCTCAAGTATTCCTATATAACATCTTACACAATCAAATTGACTGCCAAGAATTATTAGGGAAATTAAATTTTTTTCATGTTCCTAGTGTGAATTTTCGGAGAACACAAACTTTTTATCTCTCATTTTCGCACTCTAATATTCTTAGATTCTCTCATCTATTTACTATGTGCAACAATTACAACAACAACTGTGGGCAGTTTGATATTTTTCATTGTACCCTTAATTTGTTTAAAAAATATAACTAAGTCTTTGTTTCTCTTTTTTCTTTTTCCATCTTAAACTGTCTGAAATTATTTTATTGTTATTTTTATACAATGGTTTTTTTTTCTTTTTAAATAATTTTTGCTATATACTTATACTGTATTGTATTTTTTGTTTTGTGTATTTTCTTGCCCTAGAAATGGGTTTACCTGTTGAGCAGTGTATGCAAATAAATAAATAAATAAAATAAATAAATATACAGCAAATATTTGTCTCCCTGCTGCCCAGTAGCCCCTCTCTGGGTATGTCAATGCCAGTTTTTGTCCTTATTCCTAGAAAATTATCTGTTGTATAGAGGAAATTTCGGATGCCGATGAAAGAACTTTCTTTATAGACTGACATTTTTCCGTATTTTTTTTTTTTTAATTTCTGTAGTAGGTATTAGAAATTAATATAAAACTTTGCTTTCAACTAGTCTAAACAAAATTTATTATTTCTATTGATTTATCTAATTGATATGTATTAAAAAGTTCAAATCCGTTCTTAATAAATAATCTTTATAATACCGTGGTCAATACGAAAATATAAGTAAATTTGTACAGTTTAGTTTTTTGCAACCACCTGGTATACTACATGAGCATAGCGTGCTACGCGTGTTATATTTTTGTTTTTTCCTTAGATATCAACAGAAATCAAATCGAACCCTTCTGTATAAAGACTATTCGTTGAAAATAAAACAGTAAAGCACACAAATAGTTTTAACACAAATAAATAACGGGGCCATATACTCAAACAAATACACTGAATTTAAATAAATATTTTATGGCTCTTATTCAAATAAATGGGACACGTATTTTGTTAGTAATATTACATAATTAAATCATATAAGTAAACAGAATAATAACTGTGAGCCCCCTAACATATAGTTTATAAATAAACAGACATGCCATAAGGACATCTAGTAGCAAAGTAGCATACAGTAAGACACGAGAGTGGTGTTTGGGCAAATAAATTTAAAAACATCGTTCCAGTAAGATTAGTAACAGTAAATATCACAATAAGGAATATTTTTGGTTGACTGAAACATGTTTAAGAAATAATATTAAATTAAGTATGAAATTCGTTTATTTTTGTGATTATTATCATATTTCAGAATGAATTAAAAACTGTTTTATGAAAGAAATTGTTTTATTTTATTTCTTACATTAAGGTTATGTAACTTTAAAGACTTATTATTTTCGTTAAGTTTTAAGCGCTAAATTCTCTTTAATGTGTTTGTGGAATTTATTACATAGCATTCTAATTCCTTAGATATTTTCTTATATAAATGTAAACTTTCGCCTTCGCAAAATTTATCATTTTTATATTTTAACCAATTTGAACAAAATTCCATTTATGCACACACACACACAAACACACACACTATAATATTATGTTCACGCAGAAACCGAGACCTTGATATTTCTGACACTTTTGATGATAATAATTATTTGAAATTGTATATACTTATTATAGGTATACGTCATCGACGTTGCAACTTTTGAAATTTTTAAATAACACACTATAATGAGCAGTGAAAAAGAAACTGGATCACAGACCAGAACCGATAGCTACTACTGTCTCATGGTTGACAGAAGAACATACATTGACAAAAATACATACTGCTTGATAAAATGTATTATTCAGAATGACTAAAGTCTGCCATCACATAGCGTACATGGTCACAACTAAATATTCGTTCTGTTTTCGTGGCTGTTATATCTGCCGTGTACAACTAAAAGTTGAAATCCGCGTTGTGTACATAGACAACAGCATACATTTTTGTGGTTGTCACTCTACCAACTTTTAGGTGTACAAATAAAAATCGTCAGTGTGCGGCAGGCCTTAAATTTGTGCCATTTGGTTTGTACATATGTTTGTACAAAGAAAATGGACGTTCCACATCTGCCGAGGTTATTGGTGCGATTCCTATTTAGTTTACATAGGCAGGCCATGCAGGCACTGGCAAACCGCGCAGATAATTTTCACGAATTTTACACATTGTTTTGTAACCCAGGTTCTCATGCCTTGTTGAAATTTACTAATAAAAATTGCCAAAATTGTGTGTCTCACCAGGTCATATTTGATACAATTAGTCCAATATTTACAAAACATTTATTACCAGTATCAGGTGGAAAATATATCGACGGATTTCAAATTTTATAAATTAATATTGATTTTTTTTATAAAGTTACACCTTTTTGAAATTTGGGCATAAAAAAATCTGCTTCTGTAACTGTACCAGCAATATTGGTAAGAGCGTGTTATGCGAGAATGTTAGCGGACCATATGCCAAACACCACTCCATTCGCGGTCGTGGTGCTAACTGAGGAATAAGAGCTCAGTTACTTATACATTTATCCCGGTTTCCTGCTTCAATACTAGTTATACTAGTTCGATATATTACAGGTATATAAATAAATAATAAATATACCACATACATTTTTATGTCGTGTATTTATTTACATACCTGTAATAGGATTTTTTTATATAACTGCCGGCCCTGAAAAATAGCTGCCTCAATTAATGAGTGATACATCATTCAAAAGCTTAAAACGAACCATTGACTTTCGGGACCGAATATATAGCTATAAGCGCTTTACGCACTCTGCCACCATGTCCCTAAAAAAAAAATATTTATATAAATTATTTTATTCCGAACACTAAGCAAACGGAAAGTAAAATATAAATAACACTTTCGTCGATAGACAGATTGGACGCTGAGGACCAACTGAATGGCCAACACGTTCTCCCGACTTTGACAGCATTAAATTTCTCTTGGAACTATTTAAAATCTGTTTTACGCAATGCCACCTATAGAATGCTTACAGGACGGTTCCGAATTTAATTTTCTGGTTTGATTGGTCCAGGTGATGAAATACAGTTCAGGGTCCTGTATATTGACCAGTAACGTTTGCAAATCAAATTCGGAATCGTTCCGAACTGTCTACTGGTTTGTAAATTACGAACAACATCTCCATACACCTAAAATAAATGTACAAAATGATTTAGAACATCTTCTATAAGAATACTTGAAACTTGCATAATTAGAGGTCATGTGACTCGTTTAATCCTTCCATTTTTATCCCCACGCCTTGGCAACTATATTAAATTTTTTATGAGAAAATCATTTTTTTAACAATTTTTCATCTTTACACTAGAAGATAAATCATCTGCTAAGCTGCTTTGTGTCGGTGATAAGCTCATTCGACACTTCATTCGTAAGCTACCTCAACAATTTTATGTAAATAATTCGGCTGTTAATGGGAAGTTAAATTTATTAAAGAAAATATGGTCCAGCTTTTTCCAGGCCCATGTATAAACGTCAGCAATAAATTTTCAAAACTATGGTATGTAAATTGAATTAAGATCCCCAATGTGTCGCCAGCATACCAGCAATATAATAATATAGCCATAGAAAACATATTAATAGATATATGTAATAATGTCTATTATAAATACCCTGGAATTATATAGATTTATGTATAGTAAGTTGTACTATTAAATCTAAATAGACGACACAAGTTTATTAATTGAAAATTATGGCCTATTTCACGGTGCGTTGGAAAAGGTAAACGTGCGCGGTACATATGTAATGTATAACTCAACTACAATTTATTGTTTGTACTGTATAACTTATTAATATGGTATAAAAATTTAACTTGGCATTATGGAGATTAGTAGAAATAAATAAAACATATAATTATCAACTAGATAAAAACGGTAGCAGTTTAAATTAAATTGACCATAAAAGCAATATGGATGTGAACATTTTAGTAAGTTTTTAATGTAGGTACCTAATTTAAAAATGCATAATGCTTACAATTTAAATTTGAATACGTTGATAAATATTACAATTTTATGTAAAGTAATGTAAGGGTTACTTGATAAAAATGCTTGTTATATACGCCGTACTATTTTTCATAATTTATATATTTCTATTCACAACATGACATTGTAACTCTTTTAATAATTGTAATTTATTCAAGATATCTATCGGTATTATTTTTGTAATATAAAATAACACAGTAATACAATAAAATACTAGTAGCGGCTCGTGATAATTTAACAATATCGCCATGGTTTATAATAGATGCCTTGTAATTTTCTTGCAGTGAAACCCTCAACAGCCAACACGTCAATTTAGAAGCACTGCGTATTATAGTGAAATGAAACTTTCGGTTTTTTATAAATCTAATGAAAACGTGTTTCTGGTATTTGTAAATTCCAAATAGTGCAGTTTAAATTTAGATCTATCCTATTACTGTTAACTGTGATCGTTCGCATAGAGACTCATTAGATTGGTCATTACACTATAAATTTGTTCATTAGTGTTGCTAGAAGCAGATTTGAACAGTAATAGCATAAAAATGCCATTCATTGCATCAGGACATATGATCTGATTTTGTTCATTGGTATCGAGTAATCTGCTGTAAATCAAAGCAGGAAACATATAACTTTTCATACATTACGCTCTTGATTATTTAGCGAAATAAAAAATAAAATATTAGGTATTTTAAACGTTACTCTGAAGGATGTTACAGGTGGGCAATAGACCATATTAGTGTGAAGTTACATAATTATGCAACCTACGTAAGAGAGTCATGACTCATGACACACTGGTTGCCTATATATAACACTGGAACTTAACCCTTATGGTCATGAACATAAAGGCGACATTTTTGACGTTTAGAACACAGAATTTTATTTGTTTCTCCCTTTAAATAAATATTTAATAATGTTCAGTCACCAGTCGCCATATACAATACAGTGCACTATAGAAATTTTGTTAATAATAATAAAAATAAAGTTATTGTAATGCGCTATGCTTGTGTATATTGTAACATATTTTGTGCATAGTGAATGGTAAGTAAGAGTTATTAAATATTTCTTTCAAGTGAGAAAAAAATCTGTGCTATGTTCTAAGTACCAAAAATGTCGCCTTTATGTTCATGAGCATATGGGTCAAGTTCCAGTGTTACATATAGGCAACCAGTGGATCATAACTCTTTCACGTAGTTTGCATAATTATTATTATTAATTATATGACGTCACAACTAATGTGGTCCAATATATTCTGCAATCCTAGGCAAGTGAAATATATAAAAGAGGAAAAGTGCATTTTTCTGCAACTGTCAGCAAAGTGACAACTTCCGTGCTGCCTTGTCAGCTCTACGGCACTAATTTTTTAATGTCAAGAACACAAATTTTTATTTTAGAAATGAAATTTTATTGTAGGTTAGGTTAGGTTTGTTGTGAGTGGGTCTCAGTAGACCCTCCACTGCGGCCATGAACAGGCCTATTGTGGCTCACGCTTAGTTATATTTCACCCAATAAGTTCAGTCTCTTAATGAAACTGATAAATTTATTGGGTGAGAATGTGTCCAGATCCTCTGGCAGCAGTTGCCCTTTGCCAAATATTGAGAATCGGGGTCCTCTCTACAGCGGGACAGGTGCATAAGATGTGGTCTGCCTTCTCATTATCCTCCAGGCATAGATGGCACTCGGCGTTTTCCGCTAGGCCGAGTTTATGTAGATGATAGTTTAGTCGGCAGTGCCCGGTATATAGGCCTGTTAGAGTTTTCAGGTTTACCCTGTTTAACTCTAAAAGTTTCTTAGCTCTTGATTTCAAAGGGTATTTTATAAACGCCTTCGAATAAACTAATCCTGGTAACTCTTGCTAATACTGGAGAGTTTTCCTTTCAGCCCAGATTGAGATAGCCATCTTGGCAGTACTTAAGGATATGCCAAGTATTGGTTCTGGTCCGATGAATCGTGATCCCGCTCCTTCTCTGGCTAAGGAGTCCGCTATTTCGTTACCTTCCATACCAGAGTGGCCGGGTATCCAGACCAGAGTCACTTTGTTGTTTTTGCTCAAATGATTTAGAGCTTTCTGACAATTTCATACCGTATTGGAGTTACAGCGGTAGGACGAGCTATACTGCTTGACTATCTGAGAAAATTTTTATTGATCTGCGTGTAAGATGCATATATTCTAGCCTTCTTACACACAATTCAATGGCATGAATCTCAGTCTGAAAAACAGTTGCATGAGTACCTAGGCTTGAGAATATCCTCACCCTTGGTCTGTAGCTATATACTCCGGCTCCTGTTCCCTCGGGAGTTTTGGAGCCGTCTGTAAACCAACAACTGTCTGCCTTCAGTAGGTCGGCTTTATTCCGATCCTACTCATCTCTTTCTGAAGAAAGTATGTTGAAGGTCAGCTCGTAGTTGGTCATGGTAGGCATAGTATCCGAGGGCATTCCCAGGATGCTGTGATTCTCTATGTCATCCAGCAACCTGTTCCGCTCCATGATACTAGTCTGCGGCATATTAAATTTTATTGTAAATAACATGAGAGAAAATATATTTAGAGAACAAAAACATGAATAAATATTGTAATAACTATATGAAACATTAATGTTAATTGTAGTGTTTTGTACATATTTATCCCAGATAATGCACCAGAATCATTCTTGTGAATACCGACATGAAAGTAATGAACATCAACTGTAGAAATCTCAGATATTTTTGATATACTAACACATTTTGAGGAACGTGGAACATTTATTACTGGAGTTTTATTTTTCTGTAGTTATACGATTAGCAATTTCAACTTTATTTTCGAGGGAATCCTCTATGTAGTCTTTCGTTACGGCGTGAACTGCCACCGATCATTTCTTTTTAGACAGGTCAAGTCTCCTCCAGCATCCATAAACAAAGTAAGTAGTCGAGGTTCGGCTTAAGCAGTGACTGGTATATTCTACAGCAATTGGCCAAACCAAGAAAAGTAGCAATTTTGCTTGGAATTTTTCCAAACGGTGTATGTATGTATGTACCCACTGTTTGACTTGTACATCTGTTGTTTGTAATTTACAAATAAACTCACCATGTGTCACTCTTCTTAAGAAGAGCGATGGTGCGTTGACTGTTTTCTTCATCAACAAATACAAAACGTCTTGGTTTACTAGTTTTAGAAGGCTGAATTTTAACAATTTTCATTGTGTTCGCATTTTCAATATCATTAATTGACATTTTAGTCAATTCGTTGGAACGACATGCACCAACTAAACCCTTCATAAGGGCAATCTAAAATAAAGATTGGTTAAGTAATAATTTCTATAAAAAGACTTTTTTTACCTTCATCATAGCAAGGAATTCTTTATCAAGAGCCTCCGTGATAAATCGGTCAACTTCTTTCCGTGAAAAAACCTTTGATATCTTGGGCTGATATCCTGAGGATTTCCTTTTTAAATATGTGATCACTGATCAGCTTGTAAAATTTTCTAATATTAATGTCCTTCATTAGGATAAACATCGATTTTAACATTGAACAATTACTCCATAAAGTAGACGATTTAAAGTCTGAGGGTTTTTTGGCAAAAAATGCTAGGAGCACATTTTCATTAGTTTCTTTATATTTTTTTGGTTACACCAACGTTCAAAAGTTACGCTTTTTCTTACTGTTCTTTTGACTTTTGCTGACACATATCTTCAGGAAAATCGCAAAATTCGTCATCCTTAAACATTTCGATACACAAATTATTCAATTTTGAGACTTTGTTGCTTTGTGGTGATCTGGTTGCAATTTTGAAAAACAGAGCTGAACCAACATGATATTTCCATCAAACTTCATTTTATTGACATTTTAGATACGTATTGAAATATATTACAAATTGTGTAGAATCAGCACTGCTGACCCTGTCGTCCCTGACGAGCCGACACTGAAAAATACATAAATAATTCGTAAAATATTGTTTGCATAAAACATCGATAAAATTTATAGACCCACACCCGTTTTATATCTAAAGTACAAAATTCGGAATTAATTAGCAACATATTACATATGCTACTTCAGATTCTTTCTCCAAATTAATATTTATTTCCTAATCCAATTTGGTGTATATAGACATATGTATTTTTTATAGTACAGAAATTCTCTCATTTCCATCTAATACGTAACAGCTGTTTCATTCTGCCACGCACCCATCTTTCCCTTGAAAGATTTAAAGTAATTGTGTTCATAATATTGAATAAATATGCCTCTTTGGGGTCATGTAGGCATTGTGTTTTAGGATTAATTTTTTGTACAATTTTGAATTAAAATTGTGACATTTGGTTTCATGCTGTGAAGGAAATCCATAACGGATATTTTGACACATTATCTAAAATAAATCTCAAAGAATTGCGTTGTAACGCTAATTTAATGCTGCTTTTGTCGAAAGTAAATATATAATTAATTAGAAAATGTTGTTATATATTAAAATGGTATTGTTTTATTTGATTGTTTAATTTCTTTTTAGGAGTTGCTTCATGCTAATGAGCACACCGGCTGAAATACAAGTCTTCAAGATGTTGCTAAATTATCCAACAAGAATTAAATTAATTACCAAAAAAGCCGGAACTATAATGATTTGTGACAAGTTTTGTTTTAAACCAAGCAGAATTATTATTTAACGTGGTACACTAAACATATTGTTATTTAATTTTTAATTAAAAGCAAAATACAGATTCTCATGTAATTTTTATATGCAGGAACAACTAAAATGTTTTGATCATTTTAATAGATAGTAACACATTAATTAGGTATTTTAAGGGCCGGTACTTTCAGTCTCGGTTAACACTAATCGGATGATAACTTGCAAGGAAACCGTTGTTTTAAAATGAGAGAGAGAAAGATAGTATCATTCGATTAGTGTTAACCGAGACTGAATGTACCGGTCTTTAATGCAGAAATCATTTAAATGGCATCTAAAAAAGTAATGATGGGAATTCTACTTTTTGAAATTGTGTGTGTTAAATATCCGCCTCGCTTCTCTTTACACTCTTCTAAACAACGCAACCATAACTCGTTGAAGAATATCGTGGAATAGCTTCAATTTCTTGTCAGATATTCATTTTGCGCTTCTCTATATTTCTACACCTTTTCCAGTTATATTTCAGAAAATATCAATTTAATTTCAGACAGCTACACCTGTATTTTAGATTAGTTAATTGTATTTCAGATTAATCAATTTAATTTGAAGAAGTATCAATAATTGATACTTAATAATAATACAATTATTGTATTTCAGATTAAAGAATTTAATTTCAGAAATGTTCAGTTGTAATTCAGATTAGTGAATTGTATTTGAGAAAGTGTTATTTGTATTTGAGAAAACGTGATATGAATTTCAGATATCGTTAAGATGTCCATATTCTACATAAACTGCATTACAACTTCTACATCAACATATCCATGTTAACTACATATGTACATAGTAACATAAATACACTTATTTAAGTCAACTGACATAAGCATTGTCTCTTTTTAAAAATTGTAAATCAGAATAATTATTATGAATTTAACAGATAATTGTGCAATTTGCCGAGTTTCAATGGCAAGATATCCCGTTACAAAATTAATACCATGTCATCACCTACTCCACAGCAAATGTGCTGAATCTGTGATAAATATACCAGATGCAATTTTCCCCTTGTGCAGAGTTGTTGCTACTGACAGTGAACCTGTTACAAGACAACGATATGGAAAACATACTGATCGGGATCGCCAGAGGATAGTAACATGTCCAATAGAGAGGACGATTGGGTAGCTCTGGCAGCGAGTTTGGGCGTGAAGTATAAAACTGCATTTTACTGGGTGGGATCTGGCAGAGACGTAATGTTAGCAAAAGGTGGTAAAAAACCAAAGATTATGACTGAAGACGAAATAGACTTAATTATTTCATGGGTAAAAGAGAAATGCGACTACACGATGAAACAAGTATAGGAAAAAATATTGCAGACTTTTAAAAAAAATGTTTCTGTTTCTACTATAGATAACTACTTAGACGGTAGGCTCTTTACAGTAAAGCGGGTACACAAAGGGCCTCTTACTGTGAATTCTGAAGAAAAGAAAATACTACGTGCGGAATATGTTCAACATTATCATACAGCAAGGTAAACAAATTGTTTGGATGGACGAGACTAATTTTAATTTATTTTGCCGTCGGAAAAGGGGCCGAGCTCGAGCTGGTGTCATAGCAGTTCAACACCTAGCAGCATCACGCGGTCCCAATGTGAATCTAATAGGAGCTATATCAGCAGCAGGTGTAGTAGCTATGGAGCGTAGAAGAGGATCTTTTACCTCAGTTTTAGCCAATGCTTGGGTTAGGAGGCTTTTACAACAGTGGGAGGATATGGGAAATCAGCTGGCAGACTTAATACTTGTTTGTGACAACGCACCTTGCCATTCAACCCTCGAAACAGTTATTGATGATACGGCAGTAAGTCTTTTACAATTGGCATCTTACTCCCCAGTGCTAAATCCAATTGAATGCATTTGGTCTAAAGTAAAATGTTCTGTTAAAACTCATCTTCAAGGTCCTCATGTAGAAGCTCCTCATGTTATTGAACAGAGATTGGTGTACTTGGAAACAATTATTGATGAGGCAAAGGATACAATTGTCGGAGGCGATTGTGCACGAGCAGCTCAACGTATGACTGCACGCCATGCTGCGACTTTAGTCATGAATGACATGCCAGTAGGACGTTAAATAGTTTAAAATACTTAAAAATACCGTGTTTTGTTAGTAATTTATTAATAAGTTAATGTATTCATTAAGAATAAATACTTTTATAATTACTTTGTCTTGACAAGTTCTGAATCACAAATGATGTTTTTTCAATTACAATTGACTAATTTGAATTACAAATGATGTTTTCTCAAATACATTAGGGTAATCTGAAATATAATTGACGCTTTCTGAAATATACTTTACTAATCTGAATTACAATTTATGCTTTCTGAAATACATTTGGGTAATCTGAATTACAACTGACGATTTCTGAATTATACTTTACTATTCTGAAATACAATTGATATTATCTGAATTACAGCTGGAAGACGTGTAGATGTACTCCTGAATACAGTATTCTTGAAATGTCCTCAAACAAAAATATCTGAGGCAGTAATATCAGGAGATTTCGATGGCCAATTAAAATCACCTCGTGTAGTCTGTCACAAAATCTCCATACTTATTCTTACAGTATGGCAGGTCACAGCGCCATATTGAAGATAAAATCATCTCTGGATGTTGTCAACTTGATTGGCTAAACGCGTGTCAAGTGCAGTATGTGGTATATTGGTGTTTTGTGGAAAACTACGTCAGTGTTAGCCTGATCAAAGGTTCAACTCATTTCAGGAAGTTTAAATGTTTGCAGCTCTTTAAATAGTGGTAGACCGAATATTCAGCGATTATTCGGTAATCGGCCACTTTTTTAATATTCGGTTGTATCAAATAATTAGAATATATTCGGTTACAGTCATAATCAATACCGATTATTTGGTTGCCGAATATTACTTCTCATTTCCCGACGATACAGCGCGCTTATCAGCATAATAACAACTTTGCATTAAATCAGTTTTTTTTTATTTTATCAATTATTTTGTCAGATATCAGTTTTAGCGGCATTAGTACCTTATACTTTTTTTTAAGGATTAAGCGATTAATGTAACGGTATAAAAGATATGTGGTGCTATTTTAAAAAAAAATAAGTATTTTAGATTTTAAATTTATGACATTCTAGACATGTTTTCAATTCCATTTTTAATTATTTTTCAAAAATGTGTCTAATGGTTGGATAACTTATTAAAACATTCAGATGTCAAAAAATCATTAATTATTATCAATTAGTTTTGAAGATAACTGCAATAAAGAGCGGCCGGCGCTGCAAACGCAACAAATGTAATAACTCAAAACCAGTTAAGAATCAAGGTGGGGTTGTATTATCTAACTTGCCCTCAATTTTGATGCGGAATCTAAAAATGTAAGAAAAAGGGGGGAGGTTCTATTTAAAATAACAAAGTTGATGTCAACTTACGGTATAACCGGAAATGATAAAAACGAACACCCCGTATATATATGCTGCTTTTGAAGTGCACATCCTACTGCTTGAGTGTCCAACATTTTGCTGCATGTAACAAAAGGATGTAGTGACATAACTAATTTAAAGGAATACAATTACAAATTTAGTCAATATGTTCCGCAACAGTTTGTGCTAATAAATATCGTAATACAACAAGTACACAAATTTCTTAGTCCTGTAAAGTCAATTACGAGAGTACTTTAAGGATATTATTAAGTTATGTAATATAGGTAGAGTAAAATTTTATATAAATATTCGTAAGTAGTTGGAGTATATATATTTTGTGACAACACACTTATATTTCTCACTTGCAAGCTTCGAGTTTTTAATAAAATTCAACTAAATAGTCTTCTTACATTAAAATATATGTTAAGGGACACTAAATATTTTTTAAATAAATTGAATTTAGTGATGCGGGTTATAAACATAACCTTCAAATACAATTCAGTAGTATCTAAATAGCAGATTGGGTAATGTAATAAACAAATGACGATAATCCGATGCAAAACCTATATAAATAGTAACTTCGACCATATGACGTTGCAAATATTCACTTTCCTATAATTTGTTTTTGAAAAATTTTGCTCAATATTTATATAATTTTTTGTATTTCAATATTCAATAAAGTATTCACAATGTACTGTTTGACCTTCAGTTTTTTTTAATTAGCAACAACTTACTTGTGGCATACAATATTTTGTTAAACCATTTGTTCATTTTTTATATCATTCTGATGTCTTTCAACAGTTTCAACACGTTATTTAAATGATTCAAGAGGGCCATATATTACGAAGTTAACTTAATATCTACATTTACAGAATCCAGGTAAAGTTTTCAGAGCGAAAACAAAACGTAAAAAAACAATATTATTAAGAAGATTTTATCATCGTTATTAATTTTATTAACGTTAAAAGGCCTACGCGCTAAAAAGAAATATTGCAATATCAGATTTTGCTTTTTGCGGCTCGGGTTTGTGTTTTGCAAACAAATTTATTACAGGCGTGTTTAAAAGAATCATAAATTTTTATGCATAATCAGGCAAGTCTACATTATATGGATATAGAGGTTGAAATTACTAAACTTGTTTTGTCGATATTGTCCTTTAGTGAATGAATATTTTTTTCTACGTTACTATGTTACAACTGACCAGTATCTATTTCTATTGATTTTAAAGGTAACCATCATTGTAAATTTCTATTTATTTGGATGGGCCAGGTGCATACATTTGCATGATAGCAATAATTTTATGACCGGCTAATTTTAATTTACGGGTTTTAAATATTTTGACTACATTTTATCAAGCAGGCACATTTAAAATGCCATAAATTGCTGGAAAATAAATACTGCATTTTATTTATAATTAAATATGGCCATAAATTACTGACAGCGACTGCTGTAGCGTTAAATGGCTAAACGAAAACGAAAATATACCAATCACTTCGCAGTTCAGATAATTTTCCGATTAGGAATGTATTACAATTTATATCTTGTTTTTATTATAATTATATTAATTAGACTCGCCATAAAATTTGATTTTTTGCCAAGGATACAAACTTTTATCATTCAATGTACCTTTAAAATAATAATATTTAGGGAAATTCCTTTTGGTGAAACAAAAATTTAGGTGTTAATGAAGATTTTGGGTTATTTTATATTTTCACAAATTTCTGTTTTCTTAAAAGTGTCTCGTATTCATTTTGAAAATATTTTGGCATGGAAAATAAAAATTTCTTTTTTCTGCAAAATAAGGTGGAAAGACTACGTAAGGGGATAAAACTGCGAAACTAGGAATTAGATTATTTATCATTGTTTACATATTTTTTGAAGATTACTTACTCCTTGAATCTCGTTTGTCCAACAAATTTTTTAAATTGTAATCCTTAAACTAATTTCTTCTTTCTCTTTTATTTCAGTTTCTCCTTTAAATTGCGCTACAAAATCATGAAAACAGCGTCCTCTTATACCGTGCTTTCATATTTCCACACTACATAGGGAAGCAGTGTCTTTTGAACTCGTACATTCGAAGTAGAGGGGTTGAGCATGGACTGCATCACAGGACAGATAAAGACTGCATGCGCTGTGGCAAATTCTCGTCATCTTTGTATTTAAGGGACTGCACGAGCTTGACCGAACGCTTCCATATGTAGTGTTTTGAAATAAAAGTACAGTACACGGGATGGTGTACTTATATCAGACTTACTTACATCGTGTACGCTGCTATGCGATAGAGTGCGATATAGGCTTACTGTTGCCCTATACATGACTCCTTTTTTAAACGTGTCCGTGTCCCTGCCGGACGTACACCAAGCAGTTACGTATTATTTTAATTATTAGGCACTTAAGTCTCGGGCGCGTTTAGCGATAAAACAGTTGGGAGGTTGACCTGCAGCAGTTTGCCGAACGAGATGGTTGACTATGCGCTAACTGGAAACTGCTGCTCAACATAGTCAGCGACAAATTTTTATGCTGTTTTTAGCCAACACAGGTTGTGAAATGCTATGCTAAGTATATAACCTCAAAAATATTATGAATGACATGAATGGAATCGCCGACAATACTCCAATTTATGTTTTAAGTTATT
>JANEYF010002476.1:0-75362 GCA_029963845.1 Rhamnusium bicolor
TAAATATATGCGCCGCTGAATAATTTTGTTCTTGACTATACCTTCACTGGACCTATTATTCACCGATTTCATTGAGGTGCGATTCCCGATAGAGCTAACACTTCCTTGCTCTATTTGTAGTGACAAAGATACTAATTTAGAAAATTCATTTTAACCAAATAGTACAGAATAAAAGTTTGAAACTTGCTAAACATAATTAGGAAGATTCATTCTAGAAGACATGTATGAATTTTTCCTCGAATTTTACAGATTGATATCATAATTCAGGAGCTAATCACGTTCACATTTCACTTATATTTACAGTATAAATTTTCCCTACATAAAGTGAAAATTAATTAAAATAGATATACATGTACCCTCTAGTACACTTTCAACTACTGATCCTCCAAATTTGGTGTAATTTGACCAAACCGTATGGAAGAAATAAATTTTGAAAAAATTACCTTACAAACACTATTTCGATTAGCCCTCTTAACGGATCTGGGGTTGCGCCATCAGTACCACCATAAATTTGTCTTAATCTGGTAAAACCAGTGTCTTGCTTTAGCAGACGTGTGAACTTTTCTCTAACGGGCTCATTTTTTGTGTCACCTATAGAGTGTGGCAGTCGATTTACTTCGTCCACTATTGTGGCTAACGACAACGCACTGTTCTGTAAGTTTTGTATGGCATCATGTAGTCTTTCATAGTTCTTTTTTTTATAGTGCATTTTCAAAGCCACCCAATTGTTTTACTTTTATGCTGCACAGTAATTACGTGACCTCTACAATCATATTTATCCCACCACATCAGGTCTGTCTCGCACAACTTACAAATTATTGGAGCACCATTATAGAATAAATCTAGGAATTCACTGATACATTTATTTACTCTGTCAGTGTATGGACGTTTTTTACCCTTTCGCACGTCTGACATTTTATTATTAAATTAATGTCGACAATAAAATACAACAATAAAATTATCAACAATACAACAACATAAAATACAACGGAGAGGAATAAATTAGCGTGTAAACACTACGACACCCATATATACAGGGTGTCTCACCAGGAAATGCATTGATCGATATAGCGAAAAGTACGCACCAGAAAATTTTGAAAATTTAGGGAATTACTAATAGCAGTGTGGTCAATCCAACTAAAATAATTACAAGCATCTGGCACTTCCGGTTATACCTGAAGTCGATACCAACTTGCTTATTTTAAATAGAATATCCAATATATGTTAGAGTTAAGTCAAAAATATGAAGAATACCCTATGTCTACACTCAGCCATTTCAGAGATATTTGACAATTTAAAAAAATTTTGACAGGTGTAATGGTTTACAATCTCCTTTATAATTTTCTTCGTGTTAAAGATACTCAAGGATTCAGTTCACAGAATCTTAATTAAATATAAATTTCACCCGTTTTCGTTCCAAATGGTTCAACGATTAAAAGAAAAGGAAAGAGAAAATTTTTATGAATTTATTCTAATAAGGTCTGGCAGGCGACGATTCTTATTTGGTCAGATGAAGCTAAATTTACCAAAAATGGACATTTTTAATCGACACAATTCGCATTATTGGAGTGACTCGAATCCTCATGTATTCAGGGAGCGAAATTTTCAAGAAAGTTAGCAGTTTAATGTTTACTGTGCCATAAGAACGATAGAATTGTGACATTAGAATTTTATGAGGAAAATTTAAACAGAGTTATAAAGATTTCCTCTGCTAATATGTATAGTTAATTTTTTTGTTTTTGTTTTTTTTTTTAGATGAGAGATGTAAATATTTTTACAAAATTTAATTAATAACTATTTAGAAAATTTACCTCTCGTCGAACATAGAAACATTTTTTATCAGCACGACGGTGCTCCCCCACATAACGCGTATTTGATAAATAATTTTTTTACAAGAAACTTTTTACGATCAATGGATCGCCAATAATGGACCTTTCCCTATGGCCTCCTCGCTCGCCCGATTTATCAATTTTAAATTATCTTATTTGGGGAACTGTTAAAAATAAAATTTATGAGAGCCCATTACCAACTATTGAAGATTGTATGCAGAGAGTAAAAAATGCATTTCAAAACTTATCACAGCATTCAATTAGAAGAGCTACCCATGAAGAACTAATCCGAGGGTGCGAAAAATGTGTGGAGGTTCGAGGGTGGAATTTTGAACAATTATTAAATTAAAATGGAATCATGTTTTTAGTTGATTTTATCTTGACTGTTTTGGTTTATGCAAAGTGTCTTCAATCCAATTAATTTGGCATGTTCAAAAAAATGTTCGTGGGTGTAATTTAAACGCGTTGGCATTTCTTGACATAAGAGAATGACTGACATTATTGATTGTTTCTAATCATGGCTAATTTGATAAAATTTTTACTAAAAATTCTTGAATTTCTAAAAAAAATTATTTTAGTTGAATTGGCTACACTTCCGTTAGTAGCTCTCTAAATTTTCAAAATTTCTGGTGCGTACTTTTCCCTATATCGATCGATACAGTTCCTGGTGAGACGCCCTGTATATATTCTATTTACATTTATTTTTTCACTCATCTAGTTGCCTTATGTTTTTTGTTATATCGTAATATTTATTATAATGTATTTTTTTTACTAATAGTTCTCATCCAGTAATTGGTCATTATGACTGTTGGATGTGATGTATCTAAATAAATAAATAAATATTGTGTCATTTCGTGCAGACTGTTTTCCGTATAACAAACCACTTTATTTTTTTGTTTACTATCGGTCCCGTAATTACGAATTATCCGGTATATAAAAATTATATCATAGCAAATAGATAAAAGTCTATATTACATAGCTGAAATAATGAAAGAAACATAATAATAACAACTTTGGATTGCCTACAATAATCAAAATATTACGACCTAGCAATAGAATTTTATGCTAAAATTAAATAGTTTTATGACGCCTGAGGCAGTTAACTGTACGTAATTACCTATCTGTTATTTGTATTACTGGTTTGCAATATATAATCAAAACAATTCTTCATTGTATACATGGTATTTTTCCAATGATTGGGCGTAGATTATTTAAAAAACGACTTTCTTGTTTTTTGTAAAATGACAAACACGATTTGTATGTGATTTTGTCATGCATCGCTCAATCCTTTTTCAAAAGGGGTTGACAAAAAACGGATGCAACAAGAAGATGAAAAAAATGTTTTACGAGTTCTACTTTTTGGTAAGGCTGGGAATTTTCCCGATTTTAGTATTCGAATATTCGTTCGAAAAAATATTCGAATATTCGAACTATTCGGATATTCGAATATTCGGATTATTCGAATTATTCAAATAAATATTCGGATATTCGAATATTCGGATTATCGAATTATTCCAGTATTCGGATATTCGAATAATTCGAATTATTCGAATACCTATTTGAATAATTCGAATATTCGAATACTCGAATAATCCGAATTATTCGAATAGATATCAGAATAATCCGGATCCTCGAATATTCATTATTAATAGGTCTAGCACTGAATACTAGTGAATAATGAATACTCTATTTGAGTATTTGGTTGGATAGACCACAATAATAGTCGTGACGTAACCCTCTAAGCAGGCAATTTGATTTGCTTTCCATACCCACAATAGGGTATATTTCCTGTACATGTGCTTTAAGGGTCAGAATTATTTAGTTAGTATTTTATTTTAGGATTGAGGCTCTATTGTTCACATTTAACTATTGAAGCTTAAATAAAACGAAAACAGAGCTAGTTTATTATACTTCTGTGTCATAACTATTTTTTCCTTTTCGAAAAAATAAAAGTGCTCTAAAATTAGAATGTTTTTTTAAAAAAGACGCAGATTGTGAAGGTAAAACAAATACATGAAAAGTCAATAGTTAAATATTTACAGGTTTTCTAAAATTTTAAATTTAATTTTAACCCCTGCCTTAGTACAGTAAGAATAAGGTCGAGGCGAGAAAGAGATGGAATAGTTTGACTGGGAGTAAAACGTTCCACTAATGTGGTCTATTTATATATTTGGATTTTAGAATAGGTACCTACGTATACCTACTATCTACCTACTTTGATCGGATGCATACTGCATACCTATTCGTACATAATTTAATATATTTTAATATTAGAATATACTCAAATATAATTGAATATTCGATTACTCGAATATATACGAGTATTCGAATATTTGAGTATTCGAATATTCGATTATTCTAGTATTCTAACATATTCGAGTATTCGAATATTTCGAATATTCGAATAATTTTCCATTAGAATAATTCGTATTCAAATATTCGAATATTCTAAAACTCGAATTATTCGTATTCGATTCCCAGCCTTACTTTTTGGTAGGTTTGGCATCAACTCCTCTATAAAAAAGACGTGACAACACCTATCAACTTATGTATATTTAATCTATGTTTGTACATAGTCTTTAAGCCTCTTATTTTCTCAACGAGATATTTCAAAAATTCAAAAAACGCTTCGTTAAGTTCAACTTATTCTACAAAAAATACGACAAATGATGATTTTGCCAGATCTACGCTAGACATTGTGACGCTTTTTACGGATTTTTTTTCAAGGACACAGTTATTACTGGACAGTATGAAATACCTCATTAATCTGAAGAACTTTTTCTAATACATTTTTCCTAATTTCATTGTTTTTGAGTTATCAACAAACAAAATGATTGAACCATAATTCCTACCACTATCTTTTTTTAAAATGTCTCTTCCATTTAGGAAATAAATGCCCTGGGCAAGAATTATGGGACATCCTGTATATTATTTTGAAAACTGAAACTGAAAAAGAGTATCGTGATTTTTCTTTAAAATACAGAATTCTTTCAATTCAATTCAATTTCTCGTAAAGCCGAACAAGGAATAACGGAAACAAAAGCGCCAAATATTCCGTTTTTAGTTAACACACTTTGAAAAATAACAGACTTTAAAAAATGATACGAGTACCTTGACCTGTGAAAATCACAGACCATTAAATTGACCAGTGAATATCACTTCTGCGGTCAAGTGTCAGCGATGTCGGCGTTTGAACCCCAATTTTTCAGCCAAAATCAAAGGGCCAATGACTTTGTCAAGTACGCACTTGAGTTGGCGTTTTCATATATTCATGTATTGTACTCGGGTTCGCTATCGAAGAGAATCAGGAATATCTCATATGAAACTCTTAGGAAATTGGTTTTGTTCAAATTTCATTACAGAACAAACGAGAATATGCTAAGAAATAAACATAAACTTGTTTTTGGTGGTAATATAAAAATACTTTTATTTTTATGTTATATAATCTCTTATTATTCCAAGCAATGAAGCGGTAATGTTTATATCAATCAGAACAAATTCGCGTGAAGCTGATTTTGCAGGGTTTGTTACATACAATAAAGCATGAAAATATGCTGTATTGCATGTAAAATATATATTTTAATCAACATGGGTATAAAAATGTTTCTCTACAGAAATACGGGATGTTAAAGCTTTCACCTACAAATTGTTATAATTTCAGTAAAGATGTGGCTGAAAGACTAAATAACAGAGTTACTATTTCTCCCATAATATTTTGCCTTCTCCCCTTTCTGTACAAAAAAATCTTGAAAATGGTAATGATAATCAACTTTCCAAGTTTATAAACACATAACGAATTTTTCAGGAAAATTTTTTCACATTCTCCTGTTTTGGTGACATTTTGAAAATTGTCCTGTAGTCATATGAAGATGAGTCATAACTTATTCTGAAGCATCTCTCACAGAAACCTTAGATCAAAGTGAGTTAAATAAATCAGGAACACACAACATTCCCGTTTTCTGAGCTAACTCTGTGTATTTATGGTTTTAGTTATTTATGGATACTATGAAATACATAGTCATGTATGAAATATTTCCAATTAATGATACACAACATTGTTTTGGAATTATGCCAGATATTATATTGTATTCGCATGCAAAATTAAGTTCGTCTCAAGCGAGGAATGTTGCCATTAAGCCCACGGCTATCAATGTATTATCTGTTAAACAATGTTTATAGTGAATCTAATAGAAGGTATTTTTCTAACCGATCGCATTACCACTTAAAATTAATTTTACTGTACATATATTCTGAACCTTGAGCTTTAGAAGAAAAAACACATTAAGAAACGAAAAATGTGTCAGTTTCTACCAAACGCCAGTTCTACTAATTAAAAAAAAAGCTGAAGATGTACTAATAAATATTTATTAAGTATAACACTAGAAAATAGATCTGACGTCAACGGAATAGTCAGAAGGCGATTGTAACATATGATAAAAACCAAGAAAGTAATAAAATAATCTGTCGACCTTTCGGAAACTTCCCGCTCTTAAAACATTATACAGGGTGTCCCGAAATTAGTGTGCAATATTTTACCAGCTGCTTTTACGGCCAGAAATAGGAAAGAAATCATTTAGAAAATGATCCACAAATAAGCAATCGAAGATTTCAGAAACTGTCAACATACCTCGCTCAATAGTTAATAAAAAATGTAAGTACCTAGATAATTATTTATCTTAATTAATAATTGCAGATAGGAAGAATGACGGTAATGCAAGGAATACACCCATACCATTTTAGACGCGTGCAACATTTAACGGAGGCAGATTTTTTACCACGACTCCAGTTTTGTCAATGGATATTAGCGAACAGAAATATTCTTCCTAGCATATTATGGACTGATGAGGCAATGTTCACTAGGAACGGAGCTTTTAATATGCACAATACGTATCATTGGTCGGATATAAATCCATTTTGGGCGCAATGTTCGAACTTTGTTACATCAAAATTTTCCAGGCAGGTAGATAGGTCGAGGTGGTCCTACAGCTTGGCCACCTCGTTCACCGGATCTAAACCCATTAGATTTTTACTTTTGGGGTTATATGAAGGGTTTGGTTTACGCCACTGAAGTAAATACACGAGAAGAACTACGTCAAAGAATTAATCAGGCCGGAAATGAATTAAGAAGAAATACATTCAAGACTTTACGGGCTTCTCAGATTTTAGAACGTTGAGCGAGACTGTATCCAAGAAAATGGAAATTTTTTGAATACCTGTTACCATAAAACTATGTAAAATTCAAATTTAATTTTGTTCATATAAAAAGATTACTGGATGATTCTTGTTCATATTGAGTATGATAGTTTCGTTCGAGTTTTCATAAAACAATATTTTTCACCTATTTTCCAAGCAACAAATTAAAAATATTTGTATGTACTTTATATGGACATGAAATAATAGACAAAACTCATCTGGTACAATGTATTTTGCTCTATATGTTATAAAATTTAAAAAACAAATAAAATTAGTTAAAATTTAAAAGTCGATATTATTCAAAAACGGTGCATTTTATCGATGTTCATCAAGAGTACCTTTTTTACGTACAAAACTTTATAATTTCGTATTCTACCATCAAAAATAGAAAAAAGTTACACACAAAAAAGTTGGGGTTATTTTAACCCCACAACCCCCTATATGGGACAGCCCTGGATAAAATTTTCGAATTATTTCCATTTCATCTTATTACACATAAGAAGTGTAGCGGCTGTGTAAATTTTCAATATTTGACTTTGAGTGATTTTGGAGATATTCGATAAAAACCTTTCTCAGGGGCCCACCTTTAGGGGCCTGTAGCTCCCCTTAGGAAGCATTTTTCGACCAAGGTTTATATGACTTTTTTTCCTATTTCTGGCCGTAGAAGCAGCTGGTAAAATATTGTACACTAATTTCATGACACCCTGTATAAACTTTTATGTAGAACATGGCGCATATTACAAAAGTTACAACACCGAAAACACATTAGCTATGTGCGGTTTGAAAAGGTACGTAATGTATATGACAAATTTATCTATTATAGATAACCGAGCTCGATAATGCATTGGCTAAAACGTAGCTAGTTTACTGTCTATCAACTCCCCAGTTCAAATCCCGGCTTAGACTCTGACAAAGTCGATGGACTTAATTGTCTGTTCACGTTTTTCATCAGTGTAATCTCTGCCCGTGCAGTTAGGGCTTTGGACTTGCGGGTTGTGATATTTTATGTTTATATTTTATGTTTTAAAATTTCTATGGATAACTTGTTTTTCATTAGAACATGAAATGGTGTATATCCGTCTAATAGGGTATACAGCATGTCATCCATAGTAGGCGCTTTAATATTCTTTAAATATTTTCTATACTTTTTATTGAATAGTCGTAATAGGGACACCATTTAACTCTAGATGTTACAAAAGAGTAATTACAATGCTCTGAAATTACTGAATTCTATGCAGTTTCTAATGACAAATCCTAAGGTTTTATTATAAGTTTTGATGTTAGATTATTAATATGATATTTAAAAGTGCGTATAGCATCAGAAGCAACACCCAAATTATCTGGATAATGTTTGATTTATTGAGTAACTGTTACTTATACTAATTATATTATTTGTGATAGATATTGTGATATTTTGAGATATTTAAAGATAATTTATTCACTATAAACCAACGATTTAGTGATTTAATATTACAATCACCTGTGCTATAAACAGTGGAGTAGATCAATGTAAAGTAACACTCAAATCAGACTCGATATCGTTTATAAATTGTACTAAATAGAAGAGCGCCCAATCGTTTATAAGTTGTACTAAATAGAAGAGGGCCCAAGTTAGAGATCTGCGGAACCCCTGACGTAGAAATTATTTCCTTTATGAGAAACCGTGGAGAAATTTCATTAAAAATTATATATAAGAACATGGCATCTCCAAATTAAGCAAGAAAACTTACAGTTTTTATTCTAGTTATCATGTAAAATAATGTTCCCTTTCCACATCTGACGCTTAATGCGTGGAGCGGTAATAAATTATTTAATCATGTAAAACGTAATTAAACCGTTTTCAGTGTGTTCACCTATATTACACTTAACTAAAATTGCTTCTGCTAATAGTGACTATTTATAATTCAAATTATTGTTAAAGCTAGCAAGTGCGATTCTCACTTAATACTCTCATTTGTAAAGTAATTATTCTTGTAACTTGTGGATATACATCTAATACAAACGAACTGTTTACTAATCCGACATAAGGACCTTTTACAGCTACACATTGTCTAATTCTAGAATTCCCTATGAACCGTGAACTGCGAATAGAAGGAAGTTGGTTTTGCACGAATGAATCATTGTTGTAATACATCGTTTAACGAGAGCTTAAACAATTGAGTGGTAGTGGCACATGTGGGCAACTCAATTGGACATTTATCATTGAGGTTATTTAAGACATAACTTTATTTCGAATAATACTAAAGATCCTCACCGATTAATAACTAGAATTTATCTTAAATCATTAATATCTGAAATCAAATTCGGGAGAGCTAAATCTCAGAGATGTGTGATTAGTAGGGCTGTCAAAAATGTTCCGTGGGACAGTGGCGTACGCGAAATGAACTAATACGAGAAACAATAAACTTACAATTTATAACAATGTATGTAAAACTTACCCTCTTAACTAGCTTGATGAACTAGCTTGCTTATCACAAACTGGAGAAGATGTGTAGCCATTTTGCAGCATCTGGTATATTTCTATGGTTGTCTCCATGAGTGACGTTCGCTTTGGTGAAAATATATTCATATATTTTGAAAACGACCGTTCGACATCTACTGATGTAATACACGCATACGTAAGATAGTCTTTGAACGCACTTAACGGATCTGGGGCTGCACCATCACATACTTAATTTGTAAAACCGGTGTCTTTATTTAACACACTTGCGAACTTTTCTTTAACGCGCTCATTTGTTACGTCACCTGTAGCGTGTAACAGTAGATTTAGTTCGTCCACTATTTGCAGTGACTCCACTAACGACAACGCACTGTTTTCTAATTTTTTTATGCTTTCATGTAAAGGTTTATAGTTCTTCGCAAAATTTTTAAAGCTGTTTCAACGGAAATATCTTCGAATTTTGTCTGGCTTTCCTTAATGGCTGTAGCCTCATCTGGATTGAATTGTAGTATCACAGCTTTTATTTGTTGGAAATATTCAGCATAATAAAAAGCTGCCTGCAATCATGTTCCCCAACGTGTAAGAATCAGCTGTGATGGTTCAGGAATACCGGGACACTTGCTATGAAATGCACAGAGACGTTTAGGAGATTTAAGAAACACTTTTTTTGTACTTGCTATTAATGCATTCACCTCTGGAAAACCTTTTCGAATAGTTTCTGCCAGAAGATATAAAGCATGCACTTTACACATACCATGTATAAACGTACAACCTTGTTCTTGCAAAGAACGTTCTACCGAACGCATTGTCACGGCGCCATCAGTCACAAACATCAACGCTTGACTTTTTGACATTCAAATTTTTCTAACGTCTCCAGCACCACCCTGGTATTTGTTTCGCTAATACACTGACTTAGTCTTTTGCTAGCTAGTAACAGTGGACCTGTCGGTTTAAGAGGGTCCAGTACTCGTACTATAACATTTAAAATAGATTTTTTTTGCAATCTGTTGTCTCATCAACAGATAACCACAGCTGTGTATTCTTTAATTCACATGTCATCTTATTTACCATGTCTACGTGTACAGTTGGTAGATAGTTACATAACGTTGTGCGACTTGGTAACTTCACGTGGGCATTGTATTTATTCCAGAACTCTCGAAATGGTTGTTTATCGAGTATGTGCAGCGGAACATCACAGGCAATCAGCATTAATAGTAAATCAAACATAAACTGTGTTGTCGAAGGCACGCCATTTTTTTTTATTTTTATGGTGTACACTATTTACGTAAAGTCTACAATCACGCTTATCCCAGCACATCAAATCTTTCTCGCACACTTTACAAATTATTTTAGCACCATCATAGAATAAATTCGGGAATTCACCTATGAATTTATTCACTTTGTCAGCAAATGGCCGTTTTCTACCCATACGTACGTCTGCCATGCTTTATTATTAAATTAATATCAACAATACAGTACAACAAATAAAATGAAAACACAAAAACAATATGCAATACGCTCAAGTGACTTAACGTGTACACAACTCGAAAGCTAATAATAAACTGGACTGGAGAAAGAGTTTTGCGGTCAAGGTGAATGCCGGCGACAGTAAGTACATCTGTATTCTACGACCATGATACACAGAAACGATTTGCAGCTTTAGTGATTAGCAGACATTATCAAATACTTGGTTTCATACCATCATATTTTTTTGTCGGTCTTGATGGTTCTTCTGAAAATTTACTTTCAGTTTTATTCGTTATCAAGGAAGGTTATATGATTAAGGCACATTTAGTTCTGTTAAAATACCTTCAGGTGTCAGAATTACAGGACGTTTTTGACAAATAGAATGCCTGGTGTATACCTGGAAACGTGATGTGATAGACAATTTTTGTTGGCAGATTTTGATCTAGCGTATGAAAAACTACGGGGAGACACGACGAATATTGGAGTTCATAGAAGAACGAAACATGTCTACTGCTATTAGTAAAGGGGATCACATCACAATACATATCAATATCCTCTTCGTAAACGACTGGGTAATGGATGCAACTTAGAGAGAGCAGTAGCTGCTCGTGAAATTTAGGTTATTTCATATCTTAGTATTAAAATTAAATGAAAAAGTATTGCAGAAAAGAATAGCGTTTGAAATTTGCGAAAAAAAGTTGCAAAAACTATATGCCTCACCAAGTTTATTTTTTTTAACTTTTTTTCAGAATCAGGTGGAAAACCTGTTGACAGGTTAAAATATAAAAAAAATTGCTTTTTTTATAAAGTTACACAGTTTTGAAATTTTATTTTTGATTAATTTTTCAGAGTGCAAATTATGCCCCAATACGATATCTAAATTTCACCCTACGCCACTGAGAGAAAAGAGAGAAAAAGAAAACATTTTTTTTTTAAGTACGGAAAATTACTTTCCTTTTCAACGCGGCAGAACCTACGCAGACCAGTTTTATTAATTATCAAATCTATGAAAAATGGTGCACGTCACAATTATTAAAAACTGCTGATCTGATAAGTGTCTTTAGTATCAGTAGCTACTTCCTTACTATAATATATCTGTTGTTGGATTTTTCAAAATAATTTTTTAGGTAGTAATTATTTTTTTCACACAGTTCCTCAGGAAGTCGTTACCCACCGGAGGAGGCCACCGGTTAATACTATTCGGATGTTTGCGGAATGTCATAATTTATATTTAAAAGGTTTTCGGGCCGGATTTTCCTTTATGAATATTAAAATAACTAGGCACGTGCACCCTTACAACCATCAAATCCCAAAAATCTAAATAAACCTGTGTGTACGTTATTTGTACTTAAACGAATTTTCAATATTTACACATTACATATTCGTACGGTTCTGAGTTGCATGACTTGAAAATTAAAATAATTGCTTAACATTTCAACATTTCGAATCATTTGAATAAACCACGAAACCAATAAAAATGCTTTTATAGTGAGACAACCGGGACCTTGTTGCAGTTTAGATTTCACACAGATATAAATCCTTCATTTTCCGTTATATTTAGAAAAAATGTAATATATTTAGTACAGATTACAAAACGTAGGTGTTTGGGATATACGAATCTGTAAGTTTTTATGGACTTAATTTATATGCGTTTGCTTCAGATATAATAACACGTTTATTCTTGGTACCGTGGGATTAACGAGAATGTACCAAAGAATATAAAAGCTTCGACTTGTTTGTTTACATCATGTTAATATTACATAAAAGAAAATGTATAGAGTAGGCTAGGGTAGAGTTTATTTAATTATGGATATTATATACAATATTTGTAGCAGGCCAGTACAGCACTAATGCACTAGATGCAAAATATTTATATCAGTATATAGAAGCATATTATTATAACACATCAAAAATGTATAATAATCCATACGTAAAAAAAGAATAGACATTACAATGAATAAAATTTTTAATTTGTGAGTGCTTTTAATGAAAGTATAGGGAAAGGGAAAGTATATTTTAAAATAACAGATAACTCTCTGGGTCATAACCAAAGCAAATCACTGAATAACAAACTGGAGCGAATAAAAAACAAGCCTCCGTTGGAAAGTTACTGATATCGCATTATTCAAAGTAAATTGCGCTAGTAGAAAAAATCACATAAGTAGGAGCCAGCAGTCAATGACTTGCTAATAATACAATTTTTCATCCAAAAATTAAAAACACCCGCTTAATTTTAGGAACCGGCGACATATTTATAGCTTTTTTACAAGCAAGATGACAAATTCAGTTCTCGGTCTAAAATTAATGGCTATGACTTGGCATTTATTGTAGTAGGAGCATTGGAGAAATTGTATACAAGTTGACAAGCTTTCTTATTATGAAAATATATGATGTAGTTGTCAGTGATTTCAAATTTAGATTTTTATTTCAAATATGGAAATAGAATTTATGTATTATTTCTCTTTACCGATTATTTTTCAAGCAACAATTTTAATTCAAAATCCGGCTCGAAGGACCATAACTGAATATGGAATACTGTTGGTTTCGACAATAATTCTCCAATCAGTTTAGTTACTTGTTGTTACTCATATGAAATTTTTAATGTTTTCTATGTGGAATTAACTAAATTTAAAAGATCAGAAGAGAAATTGTCATTTCATGAATTTGAGATACGCGACCGATTATTTTTCAAACGACAATTGTAATTCAAAATCCGGCGTGAAGGGCCATAACTGAATTAATTATGATTTGGTTTCAATATTACTGTTCTCCAATCAGCGTAGTTATAAAAATATCATTTTATGGAGTTTATATTAAAAACTGGGTATAAACAGAAAATAAAACATGTTATTTGATATACTCTAAGTGACTAAAAGATGGGGCGTTTAACATATCACAATTTTAATATCTTCCACATAATCAATTTCTTCTCAGTTCAGTAATGGAAACTTGCCAGTGAATTAAAAAAGAGACGCTTGCACAGGACTAGGTTCCCATCATCATGTAATTTGTCCATAAAACCTGAACAGTAATTAGCAAACCCAGACACACACAATCTCAATAGCGAAAAGATAAATCAGGAGTACGCAAATCGAGCGTAATCTAATTTAATTTCTAAGATAGGATCCTTGCGGTCTTGGCCGGATTCTCAGCGGTTCATAATAAGTCTGATTAGCAGATTGTTGTGGAGGGTATCAATTTAGGTAATTATCGTGGTCGCCTTGAGCTGCAGGTAACGGCTTTACTGGCACTGTGATCTAAAGCAGACCAGATAAAAGTAGAATAGACGATTACGCACTATAGGTAAATATAATAAAAAATTCTCAATACGAAATATTTGTTTTTTCTTAATTATGTTTTTTTTTTGCAATTATGATTGAGAAAATATTATTCGGGTATTAGGTAAAAGATCTTGAATAATTTTAATATTTAATCAAAAAATACCTAATGTTTATGTTTATAATAATAAATAATAATAATAACACTTTATTGGTCCAGGAGGTCGTGCAAATATTATGGAATATGCCACAAACATATGCAAGTAATTATTGTCGACTGAAAATCATAAGAAAAGGAATAAAAAAAGTTAATATTTATTAAATATTTCCAATAGGTATTTAGATATAAAAAGAATATTTTATGGTATAAGAAATTTACTAAGAGAGTAGTAAGCCTCTTTAAGATTTTTTTTAATAGTAGATATAATAGCACAAATTTCTTATCAATATGTCGACCTTGTTTCCAAGGTGGACATATTTTAATGTAATACTTGTATACCTATCATCATCTCTCTACTCTACACGGCGACCCCTCAAAAAAATTCAAATGGCAATGGGAGTCGAGTCATACATCTTTTAAAAGGCCTTTCAATTTCCTACATAACTGTGTATTTTTTTTAACTTTTATCGATTCATTCTTAAGGAAAATAATTAAAAAATCTAAAATACACGGCAGTGGGTATTGGAGTTATAAAAAAAAACTACATTTTTGGTACTCTCAAATCAACACGAGTTTATTCGACAAAAAACAATTTCCTTGTCCGTTTAGTTTTAGAATAATAAAAGACTCATAAGTATTTGATAGTCCTTGAACATTAATTTGTTCACAACCAATTTTAAATCGAGATACATTTTACCAGAGTGAGTTCTCAAATGGTTTATACCCTTCAGGAGAGAATAGAAATTGTGAGCATTTATTTTAAAAACGATAATTGTGCTAGAGCTACGGAGCACATATTCAATAGAAATTACCCAGATAGAAGGGTTGGTTCTCAGTATGTTTTACAATTATTGACAAAATTTATAGAAACAGGTTCCTTAGGTAACAAAAAAGCATGAACCTCACGACCGATTAGGAATGAAGCAGTCGAAGTGGCAGTTTGGGTCATTTTCAGATGAATAATACTCAATCGATCAGGAAAGTAGCTGAGGCTTCCGGTGTATCACGAAGCAGTGTTCATCGAATTGTATAGGCCCACAAATTTCATCCATATAAATTTAAATTGGTACACTAATTAGACGAAGATGATCCCGATTGTTGGCTTGAATTCTGTGAGATTTTTAGTGAACAATTAAATGGTAATGCCAATCTACTGTACAATACGTGTTTTTCTGATGAATCGACATTTTAGTTAAATGGGGAGGTAAACAGGCACAATTGTAGGTATTGGAGTGAAACCAATCCACATTTGTTCATGGAAACTCATACCCAAAGGCATCAGAAGTTAAATGTTTGGGCTGGCATCTTAGGGGATCACATTGTCGGGCCGTTTTTTATTCCTGACAATTTAAATGGCGAAACGTACCTCGATCTGTTAGAAAATAACATCGACCCAATGATTACCCAAATCCTCGAAGAAGACGATAATCTTTTTAGAGGACGAACTGTTTTTTCAACAGGATGGGGCACCCCCACATTTTGTTATAGCAGCAATACAGCAATTTTTGGATAATCAATTTCCTGAGCGATGGATTGGAAAAAGAGGTCCTGTGGAGTGGTCTGCTAGGTCACCCGATTTAACTCCCTTGGATTTCTTTCTGTGGGGACATTTGAAATCGAAGGTATTTGCAACAAGACCCGCATCTCCGGAAGAGTTACGTGAAAGAATTGTTCGAGAATGCTGTTTATTGACTCCAGATGTGTTCAGAAATGTTCGTACAGAATTTCAAGACAGATTATACTACTGTATGGAAGTCGGTGTGGGTCATTTTGAACAATACATACGATAATTTAAACTGCTTCTTTTATTTTTATTTCCCGAACCTAAAACAATTATTTCTCAGGAACGAATCGATAAAAGTTTTAAAAAATACACAGTTATGTAGAGAATTGAAAGACCTTTCAAAAGATGTATCACTCGACCCCCCTTTGCTCTTTGAATTTTTTGAGGGGACGGCCATGTAGGGTAGAGGGATGATGATAGGTATACAAGTATTACATTAAAATATGCCCCCCTTGAAACAAGGTCGACGTGTTTCACCAATCTCCAAAGTTATTCAGGGTGCCTAGTTTTGGTTAGGACACCCTGTATATTAATATGGCTAACTAGATTGTTCCTAAATGGAATTTGCAGCTGGATTATTATGGACAGTCTGATAATTAACTCGATTTCCTGGTATTATACTTGAACTAGCAAAAAAAATCTAAATCAAAAATGCAGGTTATAATATTTTCACCAAGGAACAGAATATGGAAATAGAAAGACATTTGAACATCAATTAATGCAAATATAGTTGAAAACTAAAATTTTCGAAAAGGAAATTTATTTTTAATCGGCCAATTTAAGTGACCAATTAATAATAATATGGTAATATGCATATTTAATTATTCTTATAATATAAAGGTATTCATTAAACAATAGCATGAACACAGGCATATGATTAAAGTCTAGAAAATCAACTGTATTAATCAGTTGCTGCAAAATACAATTTGCTGCTTACGCAAAAAGGATTTTCGGGAAATCGTTACACCTCCCAATATCGTTGCCATACGAGTACTTGCTTACATTTCAGTAGAATTTATCAAAACGAATTGTTACGTTTGAATAACACGCTTGTAAACAATGTGTAAGCGCTTATTTTATTTCAAAGGAACTGAACAAAACTAAGAGGTGTGGGAAAGTAATAAGCAATTTTATATACTATTTTGCAAATATAGATGAATTAATAGAAGTAAATTGTATTAGAATACGTTATAGTCTTCTACAAAAGAAATTTATATTTTAAATAAATGGTGAATGCGTCAATATTAATAGACATTATTTCATTTGTCACAATTAAATTTAAATAAAATTTAGTGGAGGAAAATTCTACACTACGTGAAAATCACAACATTGAAATTAAAAAACTTCATAGTGCATTAACGAACAAATTAAATGTATTGGTAACATGTCTAACTTAAAGTTTTTACTTAATAACGAGTGTGACCACCTGTGCTGCCAGAACTGATTCTATTCTTCTTGGTATACTTTTTGTTAAGTTATCTAAAGCGTCCTCCAGTCAATTGTTCCAGATAACTGGCAAAATATCCCTAAGATCACTTAGGTCCTGTAGTGCTAGCTGATGATCATCCAGTGCCTTTTGAAGCATCACAGACGTGCTCGAAGGAGTTAAACCACATCGCGAAGTTTGTAATAATCGTTAAGTTTGCTAAGTACTCCGCACGGTCATTCATTTAAACTTTTCAGCAATGTTTGTTTGTATCGTGAAATGTGTAATAACAAGCATTAATTCCTATATTTATAATATTTTTTAGTTTTGCAATAATAAATGAGTTATTGCTGTTTTTGTGTATTATTTCCTTTTTCATATTTGCACGAAAATATACAGGGTGTTCCACCTAAGAGGGATTCTTCTGAAATGGTTTTAATAAAAGTTGTCTGTAATCATGTGGGCCATGTAAAGAAAATATTTTTTAGCTTTACATAGTGTTCCATTTCGCGAGGGCGCTACATAACTTTGTTATTTTAAATAGAACACTCTGTATATTATTGCATTTTTGAATTCCTTGGTTAATATTAGGTAGAGTTTATTAAATGTATATGGTGTTTAAATCTTACCGTTTTCGAGATATTCAGTTGTTTTTGAAAAAAATCACAATTTCAGCTCTCTAAATGAGGCTAGATAGCATCTAAACAGTAAGAGTTAGAAACGTGCAGTTTTCACATTTCGTTTTGGCATAAATTACTCTATCTTGTCATCTGTGAGCAAAACGTGTACTTTATTCAGACTCGGAAATACTGAGACCTACATTTAATAATCTTACGAGTTGAAAAACTTTTTTCTTTCGAATGGAATGATCCATATTAATTATCATGGGTGAATGCAAAATTGAATGTCCTTTCGACTGATATAAGGTTGTCCATACTTATCTCTAACAGTTTTCCAGAAAAATCACTCTTTTCTAAAGTACGAAAAGGTCGTCGAGAAGGCCTAGCAAACAATGGTTATTGCACTGTTTGACATACAAAGCAAATTAAATGTCACACTAGTTTTGATTAACGTTGACGTTGTAGTTATTTTGCTAAGTAGAGAGTAAAAGTTTATTATAATATTTTCAAAATGTCGCTGACGCAGGAAGAAATGATTGATATGGTTTTTGTCCTTGGTGAGTGTGAAAGAAATCCGTTATTGGCATCACGAATTTATGCACAACGCTATCCAGACAGACCACATCCACGGCGTAAAACCTTTCAACTAGTGCTTGATAGGATTTTAAATACTGGTAATATTCGACATACGAAACGAAATCGCCATAAAACTGTAGTTACGGAGGAAAATGAATTTTTTGTGCTGGGGTGTATTCAGAAAAACCCGCAAATAAGTGTGCGACGAATTAGTCACACAACGGGTATTAGTACAACGTCGATAAATAGGATTTTAAAAAAACACAGTTATCATCCTTATCACATCCAATTACACCAAGACTTGCTAGAAGTAGACTTTCAGCGGAGACTGGAGTTCTGTCAGTGGGCACTTGAGATGTTAAATCAAGATGATGATTTTTTTTAAACGGGTCATGTTTTCCGATGAGGCTACTTTTCATAAAAATGGTTTCGTTAATCGTCATAATTGCCATTATTATGACACAGTAAATCCTCACCAATTCCGGACAACTCATAGCCAACAGAGATGGTCTTTGAACGTGTGGGGAGCAATTTTGGGAACCCATATCATTGGACCATTCTTTTTTAACCAGCATCTGACTGGAGCAGTTTATTTAAACTTTTTAACAAACACTCGACCAATGAGTTGGCCTTCAAGGTGTCCAGATATGACAAGTTGCGACTTCTTTTTATGGGGATTTATAAAAAGTAAAGTTTACGTTACACCACCAACTACCGCGGAAGATATGCTGCAGCGCATTACAGTAGCATTTCAAGAAATTACGCCACACATACTGACCAATGTTGAACAGTCTTTTAAAAACCGAATTCGTTTGTGTTTTAATCAAAATGGAGGACACTTCGAGCAGTTGATCTAAATCAGCGGTCTAAGTATTCTTCTCCTTGTTGTGTTCCGAGTTTCAGTTTGTTTCGTTTTGAGTTTTGTTTTAATTGTTGTTAGTGGTTTACTTTTATTTGTCAATCCACTTTTTAAATATGTCAGTAAATGACAATGTCAGTCCTAAGCCTGATAAAATGTGAGGGAAAAGTTGTTTTGCAAGGCCTTCTTGACTGTGTTACATAGCTACTTTTTCGGACTTTAGAAAAGAACCTGATTTTTCTGGAAAACTGTTAGAGATAAGTATTGACAACCTTATATCAGTCGAAAGGGCATTCAATTTTGAATTCACCCATGACAATTAATATGGATCATTCCATTCGAAAGAAAAAAGTTTTTCAACTCGTAAGATTATTAAATGTAGGTCTCAGTATTTCCGAGTCTGAATAAAGTACACGTTTTGCTCACAGATGACAAGATAGAGTAATTTATGCCAAAACGAACTGTGAAACTGCACGTTTCTAACTCTTACGGTGTAGATGCTATCTAGCCTCATTTAGAGAGCTGAAATCGTGATTTTTTTTCAAAAACAACTGAATATCTCGAAACCGGTAAGATTTAAACACCATGTACATATAATAAACTCTACCTAATATTTACCAAGGAATTCAAAAATGTAATAATGTACAGGGTGTTCTATTTAAAATAACAAAGTTTTGTAGCGCCCACGCGAAATGAAACACCCTGTAAAGCTAAAAATATTTTCTTTACATGACCCACATGATTCCAGACAGCTTTTATTAAAACCATTTTTTTATAAATTTTACAGTTACATAGTTACAGAAGAATCCCTCTTAGGTGGAACACCCTGTATATGATTGTAATATTTTCTAAAATTAATATTTAGCAAGCTTCCTTTGAGGGTAATGTAACGGTTCATTTTATAAAAAAAATCTTGCCTCCTTTGGACGTTTTTCTAAAGGCCCATGGCAATTCACACCAACAAAATTCAGATTTTTCACAGCCTACCCTAAATCAAAAACATTTATAATGGAATAGAAATTGTATAATTTTAAATGACCATAGTTTACCTACAAGCGCTGAAGATATAAAGCAACACATTACTCTTTTTACATTTCTTTACCACATTTTTGGTATTTACTGAAAACAGCTTTATTATACCAAGGCACCACAATGGCCAGTTCTTCACATGGTTTATTCATACTAATGCTTTACTCGTGGTAACAAATTATCCACCGACTTTACATGCTAAATGCATCACATCAAGTCGGCATGGGAAATGGCGAAATGTGGTTACTAAATCAGCTAACTAGACGGATGTACAAAAATAACAGGCAATAGCAATGCTCGCCTGAAACTAACGGCTGACTACAATGTTTATTTACCTTTCTATGAACTTGTATATAGTTATACCGATACATACGAGTATTTACTTGTTTTGCGTTCGACAATTTGTAACGTTACCTAGAGCTTGGAGAAATGTGCTTTTTGTTAAATAAATTAATCGTGCCGGTACATATAAAATAAAAATAATTACTGGAAATATAGAACAAAAATTTTGCTAATAAATTACAGAGTAAATATGCCAGAGATCACAAGAAACTTGCATGAGAGATGAGAGATAGTCGTATTTTAGTTTTTCAAAGAGTTTCCAACTGTTTCCGGTTCTGAGGATTTTTTCGTCTAACTGGAACTAATTTATATTTCAGTGTCAGTATTGTCAAGGTGTTCCTAGCAAAATTGAAAATATTACTTAATTTTATTTCCTTATTTAAAACAGTTGCTTTTAAATTGTATTCACGGGCGCTAACAATGGTACGTTTATAAAAATAATTATTATTGTTCAATCATACCGGGTCGTTCCAAAATAAAGGGAACAACCTAAACAGCTCCCAGTGAGAACACATCGGTTGAATAAACGTGTATATTACGTTGTCATGGTTGAATAAACTTTTCTCGTTGGAAAAATTAACGTTATTTAACAACTGGGATTAAACCAAACGTTAATAACACGTTTATATAACTACTGTTTTCACACACATAAGATTGATTTCATATGTTAAAAAGACATGAATTTTTAAACTGATTTCCACGGGTCAATTAAATCTTGGATAAACGTTAGATACTAACTAAATAACTATGAGTTTTTTTGTCTAACATTTTTTAAACGTAAAAATGAACTCCATTTTTTACGTGATATTTGTCCTCTGCTTAAACGTTAAATGACATAATAATTTTAATAATTTATATATTGTGTGTGATAGATTAATGTAGAATTTACGTATTTTAATGACGTTAATTTATTTATAAATACGAAACATTATTAAAACGTGATAACAATTAGTAAATTCCCTGAACCGAATAAACGTCATAAAAACATCAAAAATATTGAAAAATAACTATTGCGTTGCTGGTCAACGTTTTTTAAACGTTACAATTAAGTTGATTCTTACATGAATTTTTTTGTTACATAAACGTCGAACGACATGATTATTTGCATAATATATGTGATTGGTTAACGTGATTTATACGTATTTAAAAAATGTTAATTTAATTAAATATTACATACGGTATTAAAACATGACACTAATTAGTCAGATTCATCAACCTATTAAATGTCATAAAAACGTCAAATATTAGTTGAAAATAACTATTACGTACGTGGTGGATGTTTTTTACACGTCAAAATTAGTTTGATATACAGAATGTTCCATTTGAAATAAAAATCGGAAAATAACGGAAACAGTAATGACGTCATAATCAAATAAATAAGGAATAAGGTGCGCAATTGAAATTAAAAATAGATGTGAGAATTGTTTCTAAATATTTTTGGTTTAAGAAATAATGAATTTATTCCATACTTTACGGACACATGTATATAGACATAGATTGGCATAGTTTTATAAAAAATAAATTCACTATGTCTAACTTAATTTGTGTTACATAATATATTGCTGAATACATAGATACAAACTGCCAAATAGATGTCATGTACACAGACTTTTCCAAAGCCTTTGATCGGATAGACTATGATATGCTTTTGCTTAAATATATGAGTCTCCGTGCAACTATTAAATCTGTTCAAGTCATATCTTATTTCGAGAAAGAACACAATATGTTGATTATTACGGATTTCAATCATCTACAATACAAATAATTTCAGGAGTTACCCAGGGCTCCATACTGAAGCCTATTCTTTTAATATTGTTTATAACTGACGCTGCAGATAATTTAGAAGTGCTAATTACTTTATGTTGATATGAAGCTGTATTGCTGTATTAACTTGGAGTCAAACTGTAAAAAGGTACAGAGTGACTTGGAGAAAATTATATTCCAAATGCTGATAAATGACAATCATGTTGACTCAAAAATAAACCATTCGCAGATCTACACGTTTTATCCTCTTTTCTCGTATTCCTCGAGCTTGATTTTATCGAGATACAAAAGGACCTTTTTTGATTAGAAAGAAATCGTTTTTCATAAAATGGGCTCATCTCCATGTGGGGGAGTCAATAGTCCAAAAATGTAGTATACGTTCAACATTTTCTCGGCAACGATCTGTTTTTGGACGCACGTTCATATGAACTATATATTAAGTAAAATCAGACTACGTACTAAGTTCAGTTTTAGATTTAATCATATCCTGATGATTCCAACTTGATTAGCGGAATGCGATCGAGTGTAATGTGCTCTTTTAGTGGTTATAGAGGCTAGTTCGTTTAGATAGAAATTCATATAACTTATTGCGTATGTAACAACTGGTTCCATATAATAACAATTGGTCGGTATAACCCATTCACTAAAGTAAAAATTGCAAAATTAAATTTATTAATGGAGTTCTATTACGCTCTATGAATGTTCAAGTGACAAGCACAGAACTCCACCAATTGAACACAATTTAGCATAAATCTCTCATTCAAAAACTACATTGAAAGCTAACAGCTTGATAATAAAAAGGACATAATTTTAAAGACTCGCTCAAGATTCTGATCTAGAAGGATTTATCTGATAAATTTGAATAAACGATTCGACTCTCTGTTACGTCCATCAAGGAAAAATAACAATAAATGTAAATATAACTTCCAATGTGTCGCGTTCCCTCATTGCAAGTAACATTAACCTGTCTGTCGAATGTTTTTACGACAGAAGATTTCAATTTGGAAACGTCATAACATATTATTATGGAGTAAATAATTCATTTCATCGAAGATATATGGATATAAAATGAAGGCTATAAATATATGGTGCTACCACCTATGAAATAAATATACATATTGATGGTTTTCATACGAACGTGTTTCTCAAATTGTAATAATGTCTTAATTTAACATAAAATTATATGGTGTTCGTGTTTCAATTCACAACATTTTGTCATTATATAGATTATTTAGTTCCGCAGGTTACTTTTCAGTCATAATGATGATTACTTAATGTACAAAGAAAAATAAAATTTCTCGAACCATGCCCTTAACTGGTCCGTTGTTGGTATACAGGGTGAGTCTTAAGTGTGTAGTTATATTTAAACCACCGATTCTTGATATCTGTAGAAACCCACTTTTTTTTAATTCCCACGTGTAACTGAGTTATCGACTTTCAAAAAAATATGATGAAATTGTTTTGGAACTTCTGGTTACTGGAAACATTCTACATCTTAGCAAAAATGATGTAATGGACTGAAGTAACATTGCCGCATATCTTATGCAATTCTTTCACCTAGGCGCGATTTTACAATCGAGTTAACATAAGTAACATAGTAAAACACTGAAGGTGCAACACAATATTAGGTGATGGAAAATAATTTGCAGTATTTTCACACACTTCTGTCACTTTTTACACTGGTCGTACCCATCAGTTTGAATTTTATTCCTCCATAATACTCTGGACGGTTAGGAGGATAGTATACGTCATTTTTTATAAAAAAATACAATTTTTTCTTGAGAAAACAGCACGGGATAGGCCATTATGATAAAAAATTCAACCACACCATAATGTGAACTGTGATATTAGGGTCTCATATGTAGCCTATAATCTTCACACATCTAACCACGCACCTAATCAGTGTTGCCAAACATACCATTTTCATGGTATTTATATACCATTATTTTCCTTGTGTACCTGCACTTTTTTTAAGTAATAAAACTATTATTTAAAAATGTCTACCATTTTACACCAATATTAGCAAAAGTTGATAAAAAAGTTAAATTTAGGTCGTCAGCCCCGACCTCGGTCAATTCTTCCATTAAAAAAGAGTAAACTGAATTAAATTTTATACCGTGTACGTAGGATCTTTATAAATCGGAACCTCGCATAAACAGCGCTAGTTGTGGAAGCATAAATAAATAATAGTCTTTTGCTGTTTTTTGTTGTTTCTGTTGCGATGGTAAGACCCGTTTTTTCAATGCTCAGTTAGCTAAATTAACCGTCAGTTAGGTCAATATAAATTTTTTGAAAAGCATCATGATTTATTTATAATGAAATTTATAACCTATGTGAAAATCTCACACATCTGGCAACACTACACTCCATGTAAAAACCAGTGTTATTGGTAGTTTGCTTACCTGTCTACATTAGAATTTACAAAAATGTGTTTAATACAGTTATTTATAGTTTTTTGTGATTAAATTTGTGATTCGAAGTTTTGAGTTACTATGTTACCGAAATTTATTATTTATAATTTGTTCCTTTGGTGGTTCATTTTGTGAAAATTAGTGATTAACCATAGCGACTAATTTTATTATTTTAATGCTGGATATGTTAAAGGCATATTTCCAAGTAGATGAAAATGCTAGACAAACAAAACGGCTATGGAATGCTATCCAAACCTGTTGTATTAGGTAAGTAAACAAATCTGCTTTTTCGTTCTTTTTAAAGTAAATGCCTCTTTTTTAAAATGATTATTTTCAACTTTGATTCATTTTTAGAAATGAACCATATTAAACTTAAACTATAAATTAGAGACAATAATAATAATTAAAAATACACAGAAAAAGTATTGCATATTTTTAATATTTGATGCTTTCGGGACGAGTTCTGTTTATTTATAAAAAAAGTAACAGGATTACCTAATTTTACAAGGGAAAATAGATAAACAGATACTTTTAACACCTTTTATTTTAAGAGCAAGCTACAAGTGAAAGTGTCGTTTTCTACAAAAAGACTAATCAATCGCGCCTTGGCCGCCTTGAAGTTTATTTCTTATTTTCGGCCAGTGTGTACAGATATCATGTTTTCTTAAAAAAGAGCTCAATGTTTTATAAACTATTAAATTTGTTTTGGTGCGGCGTTACACTGATATTAAATAAGTCTTATATCGTCTCACAAAATGTCCGTGATAAAAGGGTAATAATTTTTTTTAAAAATTCAAAATTTGCAATTCATGCCACGCATGCAATTATAGGATAATTGTGACAGTAGCAACACTGCCTTCAGTTACGTCATTTCTGTGAACGGCATTTACAAAGTTATCCAGTGACTATCAAAAATGTCAGTGGCTGGAGGACGAAAAAATTATCAGATTTTAAATTTCTTTTTTGTTCAAAAAAATTTTTTGACAGTGCCAATCAATTGTACACTACGGAATATATTGAGGGTTAAAATATAACTACGCATTTAAAACTCACCCTGTATAAAAGCTGGTTTATGTCCAGGTGTTTGTGGAAGCGCCAATTATTGGCAATTGAATATGCAGGGTGGGGCAATAGTGCGTCCGACTTCGATATGTCGAGTTCTATGATAGCAAGAAAGTATTTCTAATTGTGCCAGAAATTCCTCAATTTCGTTTTGTAGATATTTTAAATACCTTGCACCAATGTTACTTCAAATAAATGGGTCCTCTTATGTGTATACCTAAGACACCCATCAAAAGATAATTCCAAAACGCTCTTGGTGATTAATTTGCCTCATCATATGAGGATCTTGTAGAGCCCAAATCCTATTGTTGTTCCAGTTAAATATACGGAAGTTGGTAAACCTGGAACCACCAGAAGAGAGAATAGCTTTTGTAAAGTCTTTATCTTGGGCATACCTTTGTAACAATACAAAACTGTACTCTTCTAGGATGATCCCCTTTGTAGAGATGCTGATAACCGTCATATTTGTAGCTTATGAATTTGTGTTTTTTAATATCCTAAATTTTGAGGTATGGCTATTATTCCTCTCAACAGCAAGCTTTCTTGTAGCGACCGTAGAATTCACCTCGAGATAAATCTCTACATCTTCTCTGACGATTACATTTTCTACGTTTGAGTTATTTATCTCTTTTCGCATTTGCTGCTCAATTGCAGCTTTTCACCAAGAACTTGTTGGTATTCTTTCAATTTTTTCGAGTGTTAGCTAACATTTCCCAAGGGGTAATAAATAAACAAATTATCTAAGGGTGAATTTTTTATCTATCGCGTATATATAAAAACATTTTGGCAAAGGGCAACTGCTGCCAGAGGATCTGGACACATTCTCATCCAATAAAGTTATCAGTTTCATTAAGAGACTGAACTTATTGGGTGAAATATAATTAGGCGTGAGCCACAATAGGCCTGCTGATGGCCGCAGTGGAGGGTCTACTGAGACCCACTCACAACAAACCTAACCTAACCTATATAAATACATAAACATCTGGTAAATAAGAAATATGGAACAAACTACATGTGGATTGAATCATAAAAGGGGCTTTAAATAAAAATTATAACAGTCATCATCAAATCGCCACGTTACCCATATTAAGTATATAAATCTTCCCTTTGTTACTGGGTAAATCATATTCTACGCTTTAAATGTTTTACAAGTTAATTAATGGCAATCAATCGATTTTTAAACCCTTCCCTAAATATGACCATCAGGTAATATCCCCGTGCTCCTGGAAAACCTCCCCACATGAGACCAGATTCATTTGTTCCAACTTATAATGGCCGTCTAAAAATACCCTTTTATTATTTTATGATTTGCCCATTTATTTTGCCTGTTCGATGCAACCACACGCTGCTGCCGGGATTTCATTCTGTGCCCTTTCATTCACAATTCTCTTTGTGGTAAATGAGATTTGTAATGTTTCTCTCGCCGTTATCCTGTTGAAACGTATAAATTTTAAAGGAAAAGTTTTTCCTCGAAAAATTTAATGAATATTTCATATGCAAAATATGGTATCATACAGGTTCTCACAAACTTTAATTTACACATGTCAACAACAGGTATTATCCCAAAAATTGTGCGACATAGGGTGGGCCCAAGTAAAACTTTATACCCTTCATTTTTTATATCCTATGATGAGAAAAACGTTCTTTACGCACTATGTGCGATTCATTTCATTCAGTTTTTGTGAATATCGGGTAGCAAATGTACTACAAATTCTTGATATTACTTTATCACATTCTCCATAAATAATAAACAAATTCAAAAAGTCTTCGTGGGTGTAATTTAAACGCGGTGGCATTTTTTGACATAAGAGAATAACTGACATTACTGATTGTTTCTAATCATGGTTAATTTGATAAAATTTTTACTAAAAATTCTTGAATTTCTAAGAATATCACAAATATTTCAAAAAGTTGTAACATAAACCCCCACAATTCTTATATCAGAAAAAAAAGGTCTTTAATTATACATAACTTGATGTAAAAAAATACAGGGTGTTCTATTTGACTTAAGCAAGTTTTAACGGTTTGAAGTTTACAAAATGTAACATCAAAAATGGACCACTTGGTATACTATTATTGAATTTCCTTAAACTATAGAGCGTAGCTCACCTTATGGCCTTTCTGCATGCCAAAAAAGCAAATGTGTATCTTTTACACGAAGAAAAGGTCATTGTAAACCATTACACCTGTCAAATTTTTTTTTTAATGTCAAGTATCTCTGAAACGGCTGGGTTTAGGCATAGGGTATCTCACACGTTTTTGACTCAGAATTTTATGCTCGTTTCGAAAATCCTAAAATATATAAGGTATTCTATTTAAAATAAGCAAGTTGGTATCGACTTCCGGTATAACCGAAAGTGACAGATGCTTGTAATTATTTTAGTTGGATTGACCACACTGCCGTTAGTAATTCCCTAAATTTTTTAAATTTTCTGGTGCGTACTCTTCCCTATATCGATCGATGCAGTTCCTGGTAAGACACCCTGCATATTTGACATGGCTCTTAACAAACTACTCTGTATTCTTTTTTGCAACCAACGGCTGTGTAGAATTTCTATTTTTAAGAGATCATAAAAATTACCCAGAAACTTGTACAACAGTCACTATTCATAATATGGGGTATTTTAAATAATATAAAAATAAACAAATTAGTTACGGTAACCAGAGCTATGCATTTAAAAAAATATATCTAGCTAGCTTTATCCTAAATATATGTAATTAATACAGGTTTTTATGTTTTATAAATATTAACATCACGTCCGAAATATTCCAGTTCCAAGTCACTCAGACGTTTATTTATTATATAGAAAATATAATTACACTTCTAATAAACGTATTTTTTTTACATAATCATAGGCGTTAATTACTGAAATACAACACAAAGAAAATTCAGTGATCTTTGTAAAAGAAAATGGACTATTGCTTTTTTTGTTAATAGTGAAAAGTTTAAAATAGCAACCAGTTATAGACATTAATTACATTTAATACTGGAGGACCATACAAATGAAAAATGAGAAAATCCAAAATTTGCATCAATTTCATACGATCCTCGATTCATCCGTGGCATTGGTAAGATTTTTTAAAGATATATGTACGCTAGTGGTTCATTCATCGGGAAATCTAACCGAGAATGTAACGCCTCATATGTAGGTCAAACAGGTAGATCGTTCGGAGTAAGATATAGAGAACATATTCACAAACAAAAACAACATTCCAACTTTTATAAACACCTAACAGATTCTGGTCATACAATAACTGATGACTATCAACCTAAAATATTACATATTTGTGGGAAAAGTAAAAAATTAATTTATTAGAAGCGCTAGAAATTAATAAATTAAATAGGAATAAAAATTACAACATATTAAACGACTTAAATAATTCTCCGTTATTAAACTTATTCAGATAACCTGCTGCTAACAAAAAATCACACCATAATATAATTTACTATCTTGAAAAAAACCCCTACATTTAAAGACATAACATCTATACAAATTTGAATTATATTATCAACCATAAAGTGCACCATCCTTCTATTCAGTTCAGTTTATATTTAAATGAAAGTAAAATCTGTGTATAATTTAGTTTACTTGAAAATGTCCGAATAGGATGAAACAAGTTGTAAAATGACAAATAAAGTGAAAATTAGACAAGTAATAAAAAGTGTTTATAATTTTTTAAATCAAACTGGATTTTTACAAAGTAACTTCATCTTCATTCAAATTTTTTTAGTAACTATTTTATTAAAAATTTTGATCCTCGTAGACTTACGAAGCACTTTTGATTAAAGTTAGGTTGGATTCAACCGTCTTGTGTTGACTATGGTAACAGCTTTTGTATAGACCTTTCAGAAACATCTTGCATAGTATCATTAAAGACAAAAAAAGTGACTATTATTTAAGAAAAACTCAATGATATACTCATAAAAAGTTTGATCATTTTTGTGCGTACATGTTTTTTTTAATTTTCTCGCGACTCACCCTGTATTTTAGTTTATTGGTGAAGATTCTGAACGCAAACTATGTTTTAAGTTATATGAATTATGTGGTTTCATTGAAAATTTAAAATTAGCGTTACTTTCAACTAGTGATAATTGATATTTTTAATATCTTGGCCTGAAAAAGATCGAGTTAAAAATAACTATAAATTGATTGGATCATATAAACAAATTATGTGAATCTCCTTCAGGCTTTCACGTGTTCTAGACATTACATATACACAGACGTATAATCTTGTTGAGGTTTTTAACAATGAGAGCCATTATTATATAATAGTAATTATTATACGTTACCTATGTTATAATTATTATAATAATTGTACAGAGTGCTTCAGTATTCACTGGACAAACTTAAAATCTGAAATCTGGACCACAAAATAAGAAAAAAGTTTCTGGTAGAGTTATGTCCGGAAATACTTTGTTAAACAATTAGGCCCTTCCAAAGATGGAGGCTAAAATTAGGTTTTTAGTTTTTCTTAAATTTGCAAAAAAAATTGAATTTCGGTAGAGATTATCTACTAAAAAGAACGCTTCAGTCTCAGCTAGGTGCACGTCGATAATACTTTCTCATATTCGTATTCAATTTGGCATGAAAGAAATAAATTATTTTAATTAAAATTATCATTTTCATTTATTTAACTTATTTATATAAATGAAATATATTGAACAAAATAAAATAAATTAAACAAATAACACAAATAAGGTAAATAAGATAAAGTAGATAAGCAAGATAAATAAGGTAAATAAGATAAATAATATAAACACGATAAACAAGATAACCAAGACAAATAAGACAAAAAAGACAAATGAGACAAATCGAACCAATAAGGCAAACGAGGCAAATGAGACAAATGAGGCAAATGAGACAAATGAAACAAATGATACAAATGAAACAAATAAGACAAACAAGATAAAGGAAATAAATAGAACAAACAGGATAAACAAGAGAAAAAGATAAACGAGATGCATGAGACAAACGAGATAAATAGTATAAATGAGATAAATGGAATAAGTAGGAAAATAAATAAACGATATAAACGAAACAAACGAGAAAAACGATATAAACGAGATAAATGAAGCAAATGAAACAAACGAAGTAAAATAAATAAAATAATTTATTTCCCACTTATTTCAGATTGGATATAATGAGAAAGTATTGTCGAGACAGACTACTTTTTTTAATTAAATTACATTAATTTTAGACCGACTTTCTCAATAACGGTTAATCTGACTAGAAATTTTCAACACAATTCCCTCATTCTAAAAAATTTGTATCTAGAACATTTTTTGGTTTGACGCAATTTTTTTGGGCTCCCTGCAGAAGTGCACCAATTTCACTGATATTCAATAAGAACTGGACCAACCCCAGATGGTATATGCAAAGTTTCAGATTTCTAGGTGTTTGAGATAATGACAGCACAACAATACCCAGTGACACACAGACTCACAGACACATAGACTCATAGACATATTAACTCACAGACATACAGACATACATCCGGCATGCCGATTCAGATATATTTTCTACTTTCAGGTCTCAAATCGTCCATCTTCATAATCTAGAATTTTTCAGTAAAGATGACGAAAAAGCAAAAATATAAAACTGAGTTATGCATGAAAACATTTGGACTCATATCTCTTTCGAAAACATCAAAAACTTGCAAGAGGCGTTTTTTTTCAAAAGACATTTGGAATAATTCAAAAATGCTTTAATTGCTTTAGACATCCATAGGCGTAGAAGATTCAAAGAAAAAAGGGTTTCGTATCCCCTTTATTTACAACAGTGGTCATATTGTAACATATTTTTCGTCATTTTTCCATTCCACCTAACATTAATGACTGCCAAATACGAAATAAATGTATTGAACAATGCAAAAGTTAAGCGACGATAACATTTATCAAATAAAAATGTTAAAGCCCTGTATCTCAGAAATTAAGCGCTTGTGGAAAAAAGTTTATAGCACAAAAAATATTTGGTTTTTTAAAAATCTACCGATTATTCAATTTTCTGTATTTAAAGCGATTACACCGTGTATACTCTCGTTGATGTTTCATTGTTTTTCAATTTCCATTTTCGAATTCTCTGGCTATGACCGGGGTTTTCCTACCTCAAAAATAAATCCAGAAAATGGAGTGAATCACTTAAATGATCACCCTGTACAAATTAATTGAGATGTTTTTGTAATCAGCGAATCAGTTATTGTATTGTACCAAAAATTACTTTTAGGCAGAAGGTGGAAACGATGTCTAATATCATTTCAAAAAATGTCTAAGCAGTATAGTGAAGTAAAAGTTTAATAAACCAAAAGTTACATCTAATTATTATTAAACTCACCTTTTATTGTCTTATGGTGCACGCAGCGGAGGTTTAAATAATAAATTCAAGTACGCTGGGTTTACGGGGCAGACAATGGACTTTGACACAGTTTTAACAAGCTGTGGGGACTGCAAATTTTATTAGACAATGTTTAGAGCAATAATGAAATAGAAAGTTGTTTGTGTCAGATTTAGAACTTCTGGTTCAGTGAGGTTATGAAAAATTCAGAAGCGGGTTAAGTAAAAAATTCAGAAGCGGGTTAAGTATTTTCATTCTTTGTAAAGTTTTATTTAGAGTGGTATATTATGATTTCAAGCTTTTTAAAGCTATCTATCTAACTTATGACTACGGGCAAATTTTGGTTATTTGGAGACATTCCTGAAAACTGAAAAACTAATTTTCGCATTATTTTTGAGGATATTTATAAAAAAAAACTGCTTATTTCGAGCAGCAATATAAGCGGCAAAATTTAAAAACTGACACTATTAGCTTTTTTATATTTCGTTTTACTTACACTGCTTCAAAATATGTCATTTATGAATACTGTTTTTAAGAAATTTCAAATAAATCAGTTTACTATAGGTACTCTTTAAAATAACAAAACCAACGCCTCGCTCGGTCTAGAGTGTTAAAATTATGGCCTATTTTTTATATTTCAAAGAATAATGAAGATATTTCATTAAAAAAGGTTCATATGTGTCCGAAAACTAATCCTTAAGGAGTTATAGTCCTCCAAACCCTGATTCATGGTTATTTATTGATAAATCCGAAACGTCGTAAGTTACAGTTTTCATAGTAAGAAAAATTGCAGAACGTGTACTTCATTTAGTTCATTGTTGGGGCATAATATCAAATCTGTATCTCACAACGTTTCTGATAAATATATATATATATATATATATATATATATATATATATATATATATATATATATATATATATATATATATATATATATATATATATATATATATATATATATTATATATATATATATATATATATATATATATATATATATATATATATATATATATCATTCAGGTTCCAACTTTGATACGGATATAGCTTTTAGAACATATTTTTTCATAAAAGGTTATCAAGAATCATCTGGTAAAGTTTTTCCCCAAGGCAATGAGTCACCCTGTACACCATAATTTTTTTATATATTGTAGTATATTTTATTTTCACTGTTAAATAACTTTTATCTAGAAAGTTTAAATATTTCGCAGTTGCTAAACTGTGTCACACTTTTGCAAGTCCGCCCCATAAATCCCAATATGAATAGCCAGTATTAAAAGGATATGGGTTAGAGATGAGTGCCAAGCACCAACTTCGAGGGCCTTGTGGTCTGCGAAAGATACCGCAGAGCCACTGGTGCGATCCTGGATACGGCAGATTCGGGTCCACATCCACTCCGGATCCAGAACCAGACTCCGACTCTGAAAATAAATTAAAAACATTATAATTTCCTGTAATTAGTATTTATTTGTTTGTTCATTTAACAGCAATTTTACAAGCATAATCCACTTACAAACTTATATAGGGAATCAACCAAAATATAAAGAAAACATGATAAAAATGTGTGTAAAATAATTAATATACAGTGTCCTGAAGAAATAAGACACAGTTTTGATAGAGCTCCTTTGAGGTGGAGATAAGTCGATCTATTTTAGCTTAAGTAACATGAAGGTGCCTTTTTCTTTTCTAAATAATTTAGTTACGTGATTTAAACATTAATTTTTTTGGTAGACAGTAAGAATCATATAAAAGTTAGTAATGTGTTTAATGCTTATTGTATGGTACCTACCATTAATGAACCAACTAGGATTAGAAGTTGTATTGATAGTATATGATAGTATAGATAGTATAAGGGTGAAGAATTATGAAAGTAAAGTGGTAGAAATGCTATCTCTGACCATGATGCACAATAATTGTTATCAATATCAATGAATATCGCTAAACAAGATAGTAAAAATAATATATTCAAATACAAACAATGCAGAAAAAATTTAGACATTTTGTTCAATACTGCACGAAGAAAAATGGTCTGAGGTATATGCAATAATCTCAATGTCAATTTAAAATTTAACAATTTTCTTACTTACTTTCTTTATCATTTTATTGGGGCTTTTCCTGAAATTTCGGTAAATACTGTAAATAACAAAAAAAAAAATGATCCGAGGTTTAAGAATCTCTGCCCAGAGGCTTAAAGAATAATACTTTTTAACTTTGGCAGGTAACAATGACATAATAGTTTATTATAAAAAATATAAAGCGTATAAAGAAAAGTCATAATGAAGGCTAAGAAAATGCACAATAATTCTTTATTGCAAATTCCGATAATAAATCTAAAATGGTATGGAATATCATCGAACCTAAAAATCACAGTAAGCGAAGGTATCTTTCCTGAAAAACTATAAATTTCCATAATTGTTCCAATATTTAAATCAGGTGAAGATACCGATGTTGAAAACGACAGGCCAATTGCGTTTCTAAAATATTTGAAAAAACAGTAGCTGTTATTAGAGTAACTAATTTTTTTGACACGTTCCAACTATTCAATGTAAACCAGTTTGGTTTCCGAAAAGGTCTTTCTACAATTAGCGCAATAAATAAATTTTTGAATTTTTTATATGAAAATTTAGAAACCAAAAAACCTGCTGTTGGTATATTCTTAGATCTCACTAATTGTAAGACATTTGACCTGGTATGCCACAAAACTCTTCTTAATAAAATGGAGAAGTATGGTATACGTGGACAAACAAGCTATTTACACGATAGATTACAGTATGTTGAATTAACAGTTACAAATCATATTACCGACAACTTTAGGTATTCCACAAGGGTCAATATTAGGACCACTATTATTCCTAATTTATATAAATGATTTGAAATTTTTAAATATTATTATGTTTGCATATAACACATCTATATTCTGTAGTAACACTAACATAAAACACTGTAGACTCGTGTAACAGCGAAATGCAGGATCTTCAGTCCTGGTTTTCGATTAATAATTTAGTACTAAATTGCAAAATATCTGTTTTTATTAGATTTAATTACCCATGCACCATTGACTCTGTTTGCAAGAAAGCTGCCATTGCTTGCTATTGTATAAAACAATTATCTCATGTACTGATGTATTAAAAACGTATTATTACATTCAATTATATCGTCTGGTATAATTGCTTGGGGCCATTCTAGTGAAACTGAAAGGGCTTTTAAATTGCAGGAAAGGATCATTAGATACATAGCTAACATAAACACCAGGACGAGCTGCAGGAACTACCTTAAGGCCTTTAAAATCTTAACCTTACCATCCATATTTATAATGCATTTATTTCTGTATGCTAAAACTAATCTTTACGAACTAATCAAATTAAATGCTTTCCACTCATATAATACAAGAAATAAGCAAGTTCTAGAAATACTTTTACACAGGACCAGCTTGTATAAATATAGCTCTAAATATTTAGCTATTAAAGCGTATAACAAATTGCTACATAAATATATGTTGTTTAATCAGAAACAGGTCAAAACTAGTATGAAAATTCTGTTAACTGATAATTGTTATTATTCCTTCAATGAGAATATGAGCGATAATAAATCTGTAATATTACAATTCTTCTCTTGCCACATTAATCCTAAATCAAATTTTATTATATCCTCTTTTGTTTTGTTTGTCGCTTGTTTATTTTTATTGATATGTTTGTACACTAATCTGTATCTACATGTACAAATTTTAATTTAATTCATTGTTATCTATGTACTAAGAATACTGTTTGTTATATATAATTTATTACTTTAATTTTGACTTGTCCAACATTATGTAAACAAGATCACATGGATGAATAAATACTTACTTACTTATGGAGAGTATACAGACTGAATTGATTTAATTCGAATAGCTGTGAGCAGAAAAGCAAATAATATCCGTGCAGATTTCTTATGTGATATGGAGAATTGATGTGCGTCGTCGTTATACGCGATCCATAGGCATCATCAATCACGCCATTCACTACTTGCTTTCCTTTTCACGTTTGTTCGAGTTGAATCAATTCAGTATGTATAAGTAATAAGTAAATTATTAACAATAGTATCCCAACAGGGAATATGAGTGTATTACTACTTCGAAACTGGACAAAGAGGGAACATATCCTTGTTGTGCACACTAGATCCTAAGGTGGACAGTCTCCCTAGTATTTCAAAGAAAGATCATGTCACCTAAGGACACTGAGGACGCATTGGAGGACCAACAGGGCCACAAGGCAAACCCGAGATTTTGTGACGGGGCCGAACAAATCGAGATCGGCCTGGTTGCTGGGACGGAGTCGTAAAACCACTGCAGACTTACTAGGCAACTATCATTGATAGGTATTGAGGAAGACCCTTCTACATGTCCAAGATGCAGGAGTGATGAAGAGACATCTTACCACTTCCTGGGACAATGTGAAGCATTTGGGCGCCTGAGACACAATATCTTCGGTTCTGAGGCGCTTCTAAGGGAGGAGATGAGCTCCCTTGCAATGAGTGACATCCTGACCTTCATCAGAAGGTCGGAAAGATTCGATGAGGGAGCAAGAAAAGCACATGGCTGAGGGGACAGCTGGGGGTTGGTAAAAAGGCCCGTCTGTGGCCTACTTGCCAGGCGTCAGCCTCCCCCACCATTACCAATTCCATTACCAAGGCCTTGTGTACGAGTATAAAATCTTTTTGGGATAGCTATCGATAAATTACACAGGTGCTTAAATCACCATCAGTGCTAAAACTTACAATAATGATATGAAAAAACATAGATTTTCTATATCAGGGACGAACAATTTTACCGACTCAAAATCTTTTCTATTAAAAATAGGTAATTTTAATAATGTCGTTACATATGATTCTAATTTGTAATGTTAATTTTAGGAATAATAAAAAACACGAAATAAATAGTTATATGAATTTCAAAAATAAAAGCACACATATACTGTTCACCAATCTTACGCTACAATCATCCAATCATGTAGTTGTAAATAAATCGTTTATTGTGTATACCTACGCACAACTGGTCTGTTGGCAATTGAAACGAATAAAATTATTTATGATTTTGACTCTTTAAAGAAAGTTGCAATGTTACATCGACCTAACAATAGAGAAACTAACACACTGGATAAAAAACGAGGAAGGCGCGCAAAGCAGATGTGTGTAGCGTCATGAAAAACTGAATTTTTAGGTTATGTTATCCGGGCACCATAAATCCTATATATTTTAAAATGGTTGCGTTATGTGCTCAGTGTTTAAAACTGGTTTTAAGATGAACCTACAAGTTTTGAGCAATATGATAATGCCAATGAAGCTTAAAATATACTTCTACAGGAACAAATCGACATACTTAAAGAACAATTGGTAATTTAATAGGCATTTTAAAACAAAAAATGTTTGAAGTAAGAGAGTTTATACGAACTACCGCCATTATTTTTTTGGCGGCAAGAGATGTATAACGGTCAGTCATATTGGAAATGTTCCGGATTGAACCAAAAAATGTAATTTGTATCTAACAGAAATGTTGTCCAAAAACAATTGACTAACACTGAACCATATTACAGGCGGATGCTACCGATATGAGGATTCCTAATACTTAATTACAGTAGTCGATTTACATAACCTGAATCGTTCTCACTTGTCGCCATATTAGACCAATCAAATTAAGCAAAAATCAGACCCATTTTCACGATAATTTCCAACCATTCCCGACCAATACCATTCGATTCAGTTTTTTTGAATTCTCATGGTCAATTTTGCCGTAAGTTATATGAGCAAGAATTTAATTTATAAACAATTAAAGTTGTGAAAATGCTGCGAAAACGACAACAGATAGAGAAAAATTGCTCCAGAACATTTTTTATAGAGCGTTAAATTCCCTTCAAAAAAGTCCACAACGGCATATCTACGATGAATAGTTAAGGCGTTACAATGAGTTAAATGTTTATTATTTTTCTTCTGCGTACTGGTCAGCTGTATACGTTGTAAAAATAAGAAAATTATGAAAGATTTACAGCAAGTCTACTTTAAAATGATCTGCGCAGGCGTCCATTACGCGGCGTACGAGTCTGTTGATCGCGCATGCGCGTTACTTGTACAGCTGACTGATATACAGCAGAAAAATAATAAATATTTAACTCATTGTAACGCCTTAACTATTCATCGTAGAGATATGCCGTCGCGGACTTTTTTGAAGGGAATTTAAAGCTCTATAAAAAATGTTCTGAGCATTTTTTCTCTATCTGTTGCCGTTTTCGCAGCGTTTGAAGTTGAATATTCAGAAACATCGATTTTCATCATTTTCACAACTTTAATTGTTTATAAATTAAATTCTTGCTCATATAATGTACGGCAAAATTGACCATGAGAATTCAAAAAACATACTGAATCGAATGGTATTGGTCGGGAATGGTTGGAAATTATCGTTTTGAAAAACCCTTAATTTGACTGGTCTATATCTTCATTTTATAACTAGGCATGAGGCCCATATACAATAAAGTTTTCATAGTAGGCTCTAGGTGGGCCCCTGTACCCTTATAAGAGTTTTTTAAACCAATTTTATGGAGTTCCTTCAGATTATTTACGTTTATAAGTAGTCTTAGAAATAAGCTTTGAGTATATCTTATAGGGTATTTTAAAACTAAAATTGATATTTAATGAGAAAATGAAATTAAAAAATGCACGATATCGGATAAAAGTTAAAGTTATTTTAACTTAATATGATGATGAAAATTGGCACCAACATGTTTTGACCAATAAGAGCACCACCGGACCATCGTATTGTAGTAAATCACTATGCGGCCTTTTACTTGGAACTTAAAAAAGTCACGTGACTAATTTTTACTACCTGTAGCAAAACGGCATGCCAACTAAAACTTCATAACAATTTATTTGACAAATAGTTAACATGAGTGTCAGTTCAGCCGATAGAAAATCATCTAAATCGTCAGAAACTCGTCTTTCGCAGACATCGTCAGTAAAAAATGTATCTCTAACATCAACTGGAACCAGTCGGCATTCTGGGTATGAGGAAAAGTCACTTCGTGAGGAAATTCATAAAGTGGAAGAAGGGCCGGATTATGATGAAGATAAACATAAATATACATTTATAAATCAACCTTATCCTAGAGCTACATTGGAAGAATACCAGCGAGAGCTGCTGAAAGATGAACCTCTCTTTGCCGATGTACTGACTTTGGATGACCGTATGTATGCAGAAAAAACTTCTATAGAACAATCTATTTTAGTGACAGGTTTTGGTATTAGAAACTTGCAGTCGTTACAAAATGCACTTCAAGAAGAAGAAGAGAAGAGGTGAGTCATTCTTTGTCAAATCACGAAACCAAAAATTGAATCTTATTAGTCATAATCAAAAATGGAAATATATATATTTTCCTTATCCATACTTGTTATGGTTTATTTCACCGCCGATTGTTAAGAAAACTTCTTTAGCCTAACTTTTTTTTGTTCAAGGTTGCTTGAACTCTACAAATATCAAAGAGAAGAAAGTCGAACCACTATATCTTCCACCGTATCCTCCAAAACTACTTCCAAATCTGCAGAGACAGAAACTGATATGCCAGCGGTAAAATCAGACATGTCCGTTCAGAAACAAAAGTTAGAGTACCTTCTGGGCATTGAAACGGAAGCAGAAGAAGAATATCTTGGGCAAATTGAGCCATTGGAAGAAGCTGAAGATCAATTTATCTACAGCGCATCGGTATCCATGAAAACTGCCCAGCGGTATCTGCGTACTCACAGAATATTCGATTTCTTCCAGTTCATAATAGCGCATCTACTTAGTGCTTCACCGGAGAATCCAATAAACTTTATACTGGTGCTACTTAATAAATGCCTAATGTATAGATCCGGGCTAGGCAAACCCCCAATGCTCTACGAGGAACAGCACATTGAACAACTTTTTGCGCTTATGGATAGAATGAAAACCGGATTTATCGAATTGGACCAATACAGAAAAGGGATGGTTACTCTGGGGATATGCAGCTTCAACAAAAACCCGCCCTTGTCGCCAGATAAAATGGTGACAAAGGAAGTGTTTATGCAAGAAGCGATTGACAATGAAATAGCCCAATTTGATGATCTCATAAAGAGGAAGTGGACTGGGAAAAAGCCGGTTTCGGATCCAAAATATTCGGACGTTGGCAGCTCTCAAAGCTTAACCGGTCCGTACTTCATTCCCTCTGATTTACTGAAAAGCTATAAAAAAAAGGATGACAGTCTGCCCAAAATTGAGGAAGAAGGGGGTGAAAGAGAAGGCTCCGCTAAATAAGATACATACATTTGTGACATTTGTTCAAAATCAGAATTTGTAATATAAAGGGGATGCTTATAATATACCACTTCAATATTAAACCCAAAATAAAGACTAACGGACTTACAAATGAACAGATATACAGATCAAAAAGGCAGCTAGTACTAGCTGGAAAAATAGTTAAAGTTCAATATGTTTATTTTCATATCGAGGGAAGAAAATGGCAATTGTCGTGCGAGTGTGATTTTTACGAACGAGGTGTAGCGTAGCCAAGTGAGGAATATTATATAATTTGGAAAACAAATTCTAAGCGCAATATATTTAAAAAAATTATTAAACTTCTGCTATTTGAATATGCCGCGAAAACGGTAGTGACATCATATCGGTAGTTAGATATGAAGTGATCTGCAGAACAGAAGAAGAATAAGAAGTTGTTTATTGTAAACAACCTCATCCTCAACCTCATCCCTCATCTGTCAAAAGTTTAGTGGACGTTTAAGTAGAGGTATGTTCATTAGTGTTACTAGGAGCAGATCTGAACAGTAATAGCATAAAAATGCCAATCGTTTGTATCGGAGCAGATGATCTGATTTTGTTGGTTTATTGTATTTAGCAATCTGCTTATAAATCAGTAAAATCAGTAATTTTCTGCTCGAAATTAAGCCGTCGAGCAATAAAATCAGAGCAGGAAACATAACCTCACTCAGTAGGCCAATAAAATTGTATCAAAAATATCAAAATATTATTTTAAATGTGACTGTGGGGAATGTTACATTTGCAATCTGAGGGTAGTTGAAATTTGTAAAAGAAAAAATACATTTAGTTAATATTTCTATTTTATAAATATGCATTGTCTATTGACAGTGATTAAAGATTTCCTTTTCCATCCATAATACTTTTCTCAAAATTTCAAAATATAAATTTCCTGTATAAAAAAGCATCTTTCTCCTGTTCATTTGTATCCTAAGGACCATCGTATTTCTGCTTGCAAGTTCTGTCAACTTTCAAAACAACCTGCTCATATATGATTTTTAAGATCAACTATTTCTAGCAACACTAATGAAACCTTAGCAGTGTTTAGTATTTGGTGTAAACTTTCTCTGACAGTTGTTCTGTCGTTTTCTTGTTATTGTTTATTAGCGAAAATCAAATAAATGAATCTCAGGAATTTATTTTGGATACCGACAAAATTAATGTGTGGTTAAAACCTGGATTTGTCAAACTTGACACGTCTATATATTTTGTCATCACTTTCACATATTGATAAATTTTGTAACTTTCCTGAGTTATTCGTTTGTGTGATTTTTTTAGGAATTGTTTTCTCTTCTTTCTCCATCGCTATCAACGAGTTTCTAACTTGCAGCCGATTTCCTTGTTTTGTGATCAACTTCTCTGCACTGTCGATGTGATGTCATCGGCGTTTGAAATGCATGTATTTATTAATTGATATTGTAATATTATTCGATTTTATTTTCGACTTTTAGATGCTTCTAATAATTTTTTAAAACTAAATGTTATTGTTTAACATAGATTTTAGTGAAATTTTGACTTAGTGCAACAACCGAATTCTGGGATTCCTAAGTAGAATACACTATAGTCAAAATTTTCCAATTATACAACAATAATGTTGATTCTCAATATCTTATACCTATGATTCATTTTACAGTGATTTTTTAGAGATTTTTTAAAAGTCGCTTGAACCATAGTCAGCTAAATCCAGGCTATGCCTAGATTATTAACTAATATACACTGTCTCTTGCCTTCAGCTTATAATATTTATTTTTTCATTTGATTTTTACGCTATAACTTATCTGTCCTTTCAACCAATATAATACCTGCGTGAACTGAGCTTCATACAATTTTGTCACGAATAAACGTACGCATAGCGTGGAATGGAGTTCGTCTGGCACAGGAGTGAAATATGGCTTTTTGTAAATTTAATTTGTGTAACTGAGTGCATCCGATAAAAGAGGCACTCAAGAGAAACGCATGTCTTGTGATGTCACAAAATTATACATGAAATACACCCACCGGTAAAAAAGTCGGCCACCTAAAATATTGTAAACATTTGGTTTTAAAAAACTCTTGTAATTTTTCACCGATGTTAATTATTTTTTCGGCATAGAAATTCATCCAAATTGTCACATGTACTTCCAATTTTGGAAAAATAAATTGTTACAGCTGATTATACCGGGAGAACCAAAATAATGTTTTGGTGATCTAAGTTCGAAACACCCTGTGGAATAATTAAGGAACTTGGTCAGGTTCTCTTGTACTCTGTTATAAAGCCACATCTATTCTCAACATTCTTCTTTTTTATTCATCCCAATATCTGAATTTTTCAGTTTCAAGCGAAACTTTGCAAATTATTATTCCAAATACACGATACAAACTGATAGCATGCCGACCTTGCTTATCAAAACATATCGAAGTTGGCATGTGTCTAACTTTTATCGAAAGTCATTTCAAAATAATTGTCAAACAATTTTTAATCTGTCAACATGGTACTAAGTATTCAGGACGTGTGTAAAGTTGTCGCATAGTAAAATGCGTGCGTAAAGTTGGGAATACCCCGATCAACCATCCAAGGTGCTTGGAATTGTGATGTAGACAGGCAATTATATCAGGCGACGAGGAGCAGGTAGAAGGAGGGCAACAACAGCAGTTGATGACCGTTTTATCGCTCTTAATACGTTAAGAATTCAAAGATCTACTGCTCCTTCTCCTCAACATAGCTTAAAAATGGAACCTAGAGTTATTATAAGCGAAAGAACGGTCAGAGGAAAGCTTGTAGACCGCGGAGTTTATTCACGTAGACAGGTGATAGGACAGCAGCTACTGCCACGACATCGACAAGACCGGCTTAGATTTGCACAAGCACATGTCAACTGGAATCTGCAACAGTGGGGTAATGAGTCCAGGAATTCCCTGCGGTCACCTGATGGTCATGAAAGAGTGTACAGACGACGAAATGAAAGGTTTGCAAACTGCACTATTTCCGATCAAGTCTCATACCAAGGCGGTTCTGTTATGGTGTGGGCCAGTATTTTAGCAGAACGACGAACTGAACTTTTTTTATTGAAAACGAAGTTGAGCTCACCGTTGCTTGCAGGATATCCTTCAAGAATGTGTAGTTCCATATATTCCTTTTATTGGAGATGAATTTTAATGCACGACAATGCGAGGCCGCAAGTTGCAAACGTTGTGAACCAGTATTTGGACGAGGTTGGTATTCAACGATTAGAATGGTATGCATGTAGCCCTGATCTCAACCCCATCGAACATCTTTGGGATCAACTTAAAAGAAGTACTCGTCGTCGTCCTGTATTTTACCAGAAACTCAGATGGCAGAACTGCGTTTTGCATTGCAGGCTGAATATGCCGCAATCCCTCAGAATTCAAATATAAATCTGATACATTCGATGCCATGTCGACCGCGTGCTGTTATTTCAACAAGAGGTGGACATATACGTTATTAAATTAATTATTATTTAAAGATTATCATATGTGTACTATTGTTCAAATTCATTATGAAGTATCAGTTTTCAAAATTAAATTTTCTACCCATCGATTTATTTTTTCATTGAAATTGAAAAGTTTCACTTGAAACTGTGCATGTTCTACAACAATTCAGATATTGGGATGAATAAAAATATGTTGAGAATAGATGGGGCTGTAACAGAGTACAAGAGAACCTAACCAAGTTAAGAACTATATCACCAATACATCAATTTGGTTCTCCAGGTATAATAAGCTGTAACATTTTTTCCAAAATTGGAAGTACATGTGACAATTTAGATGAATTTCTTTACAATATGCCGAAACAATAAGTAAAATCGGAGAAAAATTACAAATGTTTACAATATTTTAGGTGGCCGACTTCTTTTGCCGGTGAGTGTATATTAAATTTTTTGTTAGGTGTCGTTAATCAGTTGATTTCATTTGCGAACTATACACAATACATTTTATGTGATATTAAAAAAGTAGTAGCTTATTGATTAAATTGCCACTTGATAATGTTGACACTAACCTAAATTGATACAACAATACTGACGTATCGCCGTGTTAACACATGTTTTTTTCCACATCATATCTCTGCACCACATAACACGGATAATAACATATACGCGTACAAATTCGAACAGCCCTTGGCTATCACCTCGGCTTACACAGCCAAAAGTAACAATTTTCTTCTAAACGCCCCTTAATGGTAATGAAATTAAGTATTACTACCCTTACAATGTTAACACGCTATAAAGTATATCAACGAATGGGGTCCCAAAACTTCACAAAATATTCCTAATATTAGAAACATCTTCAAGTAGGTGGGGTAAATCTTCAATTAAATATTGCTGATATCTCGCAGCAATTACGCGATGGGGAAAAATGTGTGGTCCCATTATTAAGTTGTCAAGTATTCCGCACCAGAGGTTTACTGGCCATCGTCTTTGGAAACCACTTTGATGACATTGATGCGGATTCTCGTCACACTAAAAATATAAATGATGCACATTAATAATGCTTTCTTGGATAACGGTTGATTCGTCGCTCCAAAGAATACTGTTTGTAAAGTCTGGATTACTATTCACGTTCTCCAACAACAAACTATCTACAAAAATCTAGCCAAAGTTCGGTATCACCATCATGTAATATCATTTTCTGCGGAATAAATGGATGCAGTTCATATCGGCTTAAAATTCTATGCACCGAGTTGTGAGATATTGATTGTGCTGCAATTGTACATAATATTTAATTATGGGTGACTTTAACATTCCAGATTACGCTTTCAATAATAACAGTCCCTAATTAAATCGCTAAATAATTGGGCAAAATTCTTAAATCTGAAGCAGAGAAGTCACACGTAAAACAATAATAATACGATTTTGACATGTGCTGCTCTGTATTTCGAGCTGATGATATTCGTTTAAATGAAGACGCCGCCGACTAGATCGGAGGTAAAATCACTTATCAAAGTAGCTTAAACAAAATTACTTAAATTCCATTGAGGATGAATTATGCAGTAAGAAGTTTTGGTCTCACATAAATTCTAGGTCTAATTCAACAACTGTACCATCTAGTTTGAATTATAGTGACACCCACTTAGCCAAACCAAATCATATTGTTAATACCGTCGCCAGTTATTTTTCCGATCATTTTCCACCGAAAATCTAAGTAACACATCAGATAATATGTTCAAGAGAACCTTAATAGTAATACATTATATATATATTGTAACGAAATTGCAAGCCATTTCATTCCAGTTTGTTGTATTCCACGATGAATTAAGTTTCAGCCAGTCTAGTCTAGATGGTGCCACTGATTTCTACTGGTTTTGCAGATTTTTGCACTAAATATCCATCTATCTTTATTGCTCATACTCTACTCTCAAATGTCTGTCTCTTTCCAAACTATAATCGAGTTTAGGTAGCAGAATACTACGATGCTACTTTCTTCTTACTAGGGCAGCCAGAGACAGTGGTTGTCTCTGGTGCCGCGTTCTGATGGAAACCATCTCTAGTTCTGCGGTCTGGTAAGATTTATATGTTTTCTGGTATTATCTTGTGATTTAATGCTCATCATTATTTAAAAAGTTGCTATATTGATTTAAAGTACCTTTGAGGTAATTTTCATAATAATATTGTACCGTAATTATCTTAATTTACGCCTTGGACGAATGTACCTTTCGGTGATCAGTTCACCTTGGTTGTTCTTTGGAACAGCCATCATTGATATTGATTAGTATCAATTTATCGTGCCTTGCTGGCAATTTATCTAATATCACTTTGATATTGTAATAATTTCTTGTTTTAATTTAAACTAACTTTCGGTTATTGTAAATTTTAGATTTACTCGGCAACGGATGTCGCCATTTTGTATCGTAGTTAGTTGTTTTCTGTCTTTGTATCTTGATGTTTTAGGTCACTTAGCTACGTTGGTAGCGCTCTCTAAACAGTGGTGACTGGTGACATTTGGAGATTGGTACACCTGGTTGGACCAAACCTATTTGTTTATAACCTTTGTGAAAATTATCTAATTTGGTGCATTTGTTTTGTGGTGGATTATTTTATACCAGTGCATATAATTATCAACCAGACCTCAGTAACGTAAGCTTCTTCTAAATTTAAAATATCGAATGCTTACTTGAACTTTTACTTAGTATTTAATCATGAACGCTGCTCTAGTGGAACCTTGCCTAGTTCTCTGGCAAGATACCTGCCCTAGTTACATGGCACTTGATTAACTTTTAATTATTTAAAGTAAACATATAGTCAAGTATATATCTTTATTTAACTTTATCTACAATTCATTAGAACCTCTCTCCGAGGAACTAATAAATGATTTAATTTAACGTTACTTTACCTTTTAAAATAAAATTTTAATTATTTAGTACTTGCAAAAGTCCTGGCGCCCAGCCTAGATTTTGGTGATAACTCAAATCAATCTAAGCCCTTATTCACGACCTGCTCACTGAGCTACCGGTTCATAAGTACAACCCCCAGCTTATTGTGTTATGCCAACAATTGGACGGGGGGTGTTGCAATATATATATATATATATATATATATATATATATATATATATATATATATATATATATATATATATATATATATATATATATATATATATATATATGATTAAATACGATTTGAAGGAAAACAACTACTCAGCGGGCAAATACCCCGACCTGCATTGAATTACACCTTCAAATCATGATAGATCGATAGCCAATATCATTTGTCAATTCCTAACCAGACATAGATCGAATTCGAACTTATTTGTTCTCTTCAGTATGCCATAGGTTATGGAACAGACAAATGATAGTGGCCAACCTGCTAGTTATATACTAACTATGGTGAAGTGAATAGTGGTGAGAGGTATGAAAACTTCTCATATGGTCTGAATGCTACTATCCGACCGACATCCTCGATGTCTCTGTGGCGGATAGCGACTTGCATCACAGCAAGTACCGAGTTCGAAATCGATCTATGTCTGGTTAGGAATTGACAAATGATATTGGCTATCGATCTATCATGATTTGAAGGTGTAATTCAATGCAGGTCGGGGTATTTGCCCGCTGAGTAGTTGTTTCCTTCAAATCGTATTTAATCACATTAGTTTAGTCCACCTGGGCTAGGGGTCGCCGCTCTCGGTACTTGCTGTGATGCAAGTCGCTATCCGCCACAGAGACATCGAGGATGTCGGTCGGATAGTAGCATTCAGACCATATGAGAAGTTTCATACCTCTCACCACTATTCATATATATATATATATATATATATATATATATATATATATATATATATATATATATATATATATATATATATATATATATATATATATATATATATATATATATATATATGTTGTTTTTCAGGTTTTCGCGGGTGGTGAATCGTTAAATTCGTTTTCCGGGTATACTCCCGCGTAGGTGATAGGATATTTTTTTTTTTTTCAGTTCGAGTTACCAGAAGCCGCAGTAAGCAGTTATCTGTTAGAACCTGAAGATGGCAGATGAGATTCTGCCGAAACGTCGTTCAGACAACCACGGTCCCTCTCGGGGCCTATCACCTACGCGGGAGTATACCCGGAAAACGAATTTAACATATATATATATATATATATATATATATATATATATATATATATATATATATATATATATATATATATATATATATATATATATCTGAAATTATTGAAAATGAAATAATTAAAGCCATAAAAAAATGAAAGGTATTTTTACTATGGGTCCAGATTTAATTCCCGTCTTCTCAGTAAGAGATTGTGCAATAATATTCGCCAAACTTTTTAAGTTTCATGAATAATCAATTTCCCTTATGAAAGAATCAAGAAAAGTTCAGTTAAGAAAGGAAACATTACAGGAAATTAATAACTAGAGGCCAATCGCTATTATTTGTAATTTCTGCAAAGTATTCGAAATAATTTTTCATGATCATCTTTACTTCCACACTGAAAATTTTATATCTCCACATCAGCACGGATTTATGTCTGGGCACTTCACGCCTACGAATATTGTGGAAAAGACACAGTATATTTCTGAAATATTAGATAAGGAAAATCAGGTAGACGTCGTCTATACTGATTTCTCTAAAGCATTCGACCGGCTTGACCACAAATTATTACTGTCAAAATTAGATGCATTTGATCATATCAGATGCATTTGATAAATGTAGACTCTACAGCTTTGTTGGAACTTCTTAGATTCTATCTGAATGATAGATCTCAGTTTGTTCAATACCAGGTTTTTAAATCAGAATAGTTTTCACAATCATCAGGAGTTCCACATGGTTCGCTTCTTGGGCCGTTATTCTTCGTTATTTTCATTAATGATATAACACAATTATTTGATGTCAATTACTTACTATATGCTGATGATTTTAAAATATATACTGAAATCAAGTCAATTTCAAATTATATAAAATTACAAGATAATTTGAATAAGTTACATGCTTGGTGTGAAAATAATCATCTACCTTTAAATATCAGTAAATGTAATATCATGTCGGCGTAAAAGTACTGAAATGTTTGACTATAAGCTTGACAACATCGTTTTAAGTAGGGTTACACAATTTAAAAATCTTGGCGTTACCTTTGACTCCAAATTGTCATTGGAGGAATATATTGGTGTAATCACCCTGTCTGCATATAAGAGCCTAGGTTTCATATTTTGTAATGCTAAAGGCTTCGGAATGCAGAAACCTTAAATATCCTTTATACGGCTTTTGTTCGGTGTAAACTTGAATATGCTTCTACGGTTTGGAGCCCTATGTATATTATTCTTACGACTCAATTAGAGAGAGTGCAGCGTAGATACCTCAAAACTTTACATTTTATTACTTAAAGTATTTACCCCCCTCGGTGTACACCCCAGGATGAATTGCTGACCAAATTTTCATTAAATAGTTTATATCAGAGACGTGTCTTGTACTCGATTATATTTGTGCACAAAATTATTGACCAATACAATAAGTTCTGAATCAGTTATATCAAGAATTGCATATCATGTACCAAGAATTAATTCATGATCTAACATGACAATACGGTTACCAACAGCCCGTACGAATTTACTTACTGCCTCACCTCTATATCAAATGATTCAAAATTATCCTATCTATGAAGAAAGACTTGATATATTTTTTTGTTCTATTCAATCTATTAAAAAATTGTTTGTCGTATCTATATAACTTACCAGCTCTTGTAATGTTATTTATTCTTATATGTTTTACATTATTCTTTTAATCTTATCTATTAATATTATTCGTAGATTTGTAACATATGTTTTACTTTCACTTTTTTTATAATTAAAGTGTTTAAATATAATGTATACTATTATTATATGTATATTTATTGTTCCACCGTTAAGTCGGGGACTTAGCGAGAGACGCGGCCTGTCATGGTTTGGGATTTTGGTAGATATTGTGTTCCTTTGTCAATAGCTTGAAGGCATTGTTAGTGTAATGGTATGTTGTTGTAACTTGGATGCATAGCACTAGAACTTGATGACAATTCTCAAGCTGTTGGCAGGAAAATACGGTGCCTGCTGGTGTCTCGACGTGCGATGGGTTGCGCCTCTTGCTAATTCTTTCGATGACAATGTATGATAAAAGCTTAATGTTAATGTGACCTTGAACTCTTCTTCTTATTCCTAGAACATTTGAATGTATAATTTGTCAGTGTCAGAGTTTTATCAAAGGCGTTTTTAAAATAAACTCTTATTTCCTTCATCTAAAAACGCACTGCCGATTGAACTTTAAATATAAACTTAGTTTTATTTAAGTTTACCGTTAGAAATTCTGTTTGATTTTGTGTGATACATTTCAGTTGTCATAGCAATCACTAGTCGGTTTACACATATTTAATGATTTTTATTTTACAACCTATCCGGTCACTGATTTTTCAAATGTAGACGCAGGATTCAGCTAGGTATGTTTATTAATGCTGTGACTCAGCAATAATTCTCGAGTTTGCAGGTAATTGCAAACATTTTGTTTTGATAACTGATGATGAGTTATAAGCTAAATTGATCCAGTAAATATTAAACGAATATGTGTATTTTAAAATTATTTATTTACACAGTTTTACGATGTTTTGTATCAAAAAAAATATTCTGTACATGGCTACCCCATTCCATCATTAGTGCATTCCACAAATATAAACCGTGACAATAATATACATCAATAATTAGAGCATCCATATTTTAATGTATCGTCAACGGTTGAGAATTTGAGGAAATTTGATGATTCTTCGAGAAGGGCTTTCATACTGCTGTATTTATAATAGTGTCATGCGACTCCTTCAAGTGGAAAATTTTTTCATGGTCAAGGTCAACCACTTGTAATTCCACACCAATCAAGCAAATAAAAAAACATTAACCATATGATGGAGTCTCGCAACAGTATATCAACCTCCACAGTAGGGCAGCTCTTTAAAATACCAATCAAAAAATTTCCTTACAAACTTTTCAAAATTTTGCTCATTCACGAAATATAAAGTATTTTATGTATGTGTTACGACACCATCTTAACAACAATAACTTGAGAATGCTCAACAACAATAAGTCGTCAAATATGTCGATGATGCTGCATGAACTGCTTTGGACTTGTTTTTCCCCATATTCCGGCATGTTTTTTTTTCATATGTTACCATGTGATATATAAAATTATGATTCTCTTACAGTGCAAATTTATATAAAACTTATTCGTAGGTATTCCATTTCGTATAAAGTTAGAGTTGTCTAAAGTAATGCGTTGTATTATTACAGTATTTTGTCTTAAGTCACCTTAAGAATTGTATATAAGAGTATACCATGTGATATATATAATCATGATTCTTTTACAGTGCAAATTTATATAAAACTTATTCGTAGGTATTTCATTTCGTATAAAGTTAGAGTTGTCTAAGGTAATACGTTGTATTATTACATTATTCTGTTTTAAGTCACCTTAAAAACTGTATATAAGAGTAAAGCCGTTCCTGGTATATTCCAAAAAATCCATAAATTTTTAGGCCAGTCAATCTTGAAAAAACACAGAAACGATGAATGTATTATGAATTGTATCTAATACCAAAAAAATGTACTGTATGTATATCCAGTGTTTTCACCATTTGAAACGCAGGGCTTTTGAATTATTTTCGCCTAGGGATTTTTTTTCTTTTCTCTCTAAGATGTTTCGTGTAGTTTCCTAATTTTTGTCTATTTTTTTCCTTGCAATAATTGTAATTATATCGGGCCCCAGCAGATGGGTAATTTAAGTAACATATTAACTAAAACTAATTAGGTTAAATACACACATTAAAATTTTAATTAGATATTTAGCAAAGGTTGCTAATGTTGAATATTCATCGTAGGTCCTTAAAATAAACACAATTTTAACAACCGAATTAACCTTCAAAATTTTATTAAAGTAACTTTTATGGGAATTATGAAACTTTTTTGGCATTGTGCTTTGAAATGTGTCAAGTAACAAATTGACGAAGGTCCATAATAAACGAGGGATCTTATATTAAATCTGCTTTGCTGCAAAACATGATTAACAAACTCAAATAACTAAAATTTGCATTATTTGTCATTAGAATATAATACATCTCATTGGGTTCAGTGAGTATGCCCCATGAGCAATTTTATGTCACGTATTCAGAGCGGTGGCATTTTGTTCCTTATGAAGTGTAGAGTCAGAAGAATGATGGTGGCGATCGTGGACTCAAACCTGAGGGGAAATGGCAGGGGGCTTAAATTTAAAATTGTTGATTGCCCAAGTTTTTTCGTATAAGTGAAATTGCGAAATCAGGACCTTATTAGTCGTGAACGCTTTTGTCAGCACTTTTTTGATATGTTAAACGGTACACCTAACCTAATCAGCAATGTGCAGATGTTCGAAGAAGCACATTTTCATCTCTAGAGTTTGCAAATCGTGCGGCTATTCAGTGGTGTAACTGCATGATAGATATTGGTGAGGCAATGGCCGGCTGGCTGACAAATCGAGGCAAGCCGCGAGACTAGTCCTGATGATAATAATTGAATTAATTTATAATTAAATTTTATTTAAATTTAACAAAGAAAATAACATCAAATCAAGCAAGTTACATCAAATATCTTAACGAACAAATAACATTTATATTTACAGGAACTGTTCAACAATGTCCTCCATTATTTCCGACTTCGACACAAATAGTATATAGTTTATATATATATATATATATATATATATATATATATATATATATATATATATATATATATATATATATATATATATATATATATATATATATATATATATATATATATATATATATATATATATAAATAAATATATATATATATCACATATATATATATATATATATATATATATATATATATATATATATATATATATATATATATATATATATATATATATATTATTCATTACACTTTGGAACATATTGGAATTATTTATATTTTCTATTTCTACCGAAATTTTAACTTTCCATTTCTTCAAATGTCCCAATAAAAAAGTATCCAGTGGATTTAAGTCTGGGCTTTCTTGGAGGCCTCGATACAGTTCCATGCTTTTCTATCCACTCAGAGTATTTGTTATTTAAAAAATTCCGAACAAGTATAATATTATGCACAGGTGTGCCATCTTGTTGCCAAATAATATCATTTATGAGACCTATAGGCACTATTCTGTCAATATGGCCCTCTATTTCATTTTGAAATAAATTAAAATATCTGACTCCTAGTCAAAGCTCCATTAAAGAAAATGCGGCCTAAAACTAACTTTATTGTTTAGTATGCCACACCACACTCCTATTGAATTTCTCCCTTGGAATCTGAATTTATATATTTTATGTGGATTTTCTACTGACCAGCAATGTGATTTTTTTCTATTAAATATGCCTACTGTGTTAAAATTTGCCTCCTCACTCCATAATATATACAGTGCGTCCATAAAGTAACGCATAAATTCATTATTAGGTAAATAAACAATATTATTGAAAATTTCCGAAACACGTCGATTTTTGATCTTGATTAACTTTTTTTTTTCAAATAATAATTTAATATATAGGGTGACCTACTTTTGAGTAATGACGTCATCACCGTTTTTTTTTAATGGAACACCCCCCCTTTGTTCCCAATTTCTGGATGTCCCTTGCTGAGCTGATTCCAACAAGTTGCTTCAAATTGGTACAGTACCAAAATTACAAGTTATTTACAAATGAATAAACATTCTAAAAAATTAAATGAAATTACCGTATTGTGATACAACTACTTTGATAAACTATTAAAAAAACACCCCAACCACGTTTATTAGTGATCTTTGCCCCTCGACTATACCGTACTATTTTTATTGTTTGTAGGTATTTCTTGCCATTTGTTTTTTTAATTGACGTTAAGAACTGTCATAAAAAGTTTACTTCTGTATTGGTAACGCTTCAAAGTAGGTATGTTTACGTGAAATCTAAATCTAATTTATCATATTAAAACTGTTTTCTGAAAATGCCTTTAACTGAAAGGGAGAGGATTGAAATTTTAATGGTGATTAGTGTTGGCGATAGGATGCGAACTCAACAAGAGGTATGCAGATTATTCCATGAAATGCGCCCAGATCGTGAATCTATTTCACAATCTGCGGTAAGCAGAATAGAGCGAACATACAGAGAATTAGGACATGTGAGGGATGCACCAAAGCAAGGTAGACCTGAAGTTAATGAAAATATTCAACAGGACGTAATTTTGTCGGCAGTAGAAAATTCACATTGTACAGTGCGGAGAGTATCTAGGGATTTGAATATTGGAAAGTCTTTAGTGTCGAACATTTTTAAAAAAGGTAAAATACCATCCTCATAAAGTACGTCTCATTCATGAATTGGCTGAAGACGACTTTGACCGAAGAAATGAATTCTACGAGTATATGATGGACCAAAATAATCGAAATAACAATTTCATTGCTAACGTTTTATTTTCTGACGAGGCAACGTTTTACTTGAACGGGCATGTTAATCGGCAAAACACCCGTTATTGGTCTCAGGAAAATCCACACTGGATGCAAAAATACTATACGCAACGATCACAAATGGTCAATGTGTTGGCTGGTATTGTGAGAAATACAATTGTTGGTCCATATTTTTTGACGAAAATTTGACAGGAGCATTGTATCTGAATTTCTTACAAAATACATTAATTTCTTATTTGACCTGGCTTTTTCCTGATATTCAAATAGCCAATACTTTAGACAGCAGAATCTGGTTTCAGCAGGATGGCGCACTGCCACATTTCGCTGCAGTTGTGCGCGAGTTTTTACACAGAACCTTTCCATATCGGTGGATAGGAAGAAGGATAACAGTGGAATGGCCCGCTAGATCACCTGATCTTAGTCCACTAGACTTCTTTTTTATGGGGTTATTTAAAATCTAAAGTCTATACCAACAGACCTGGCATTATCCGTGAGCTAAAAGACCGAATCAGGTAAGAAATGTTGAACATAACATCCGCTGTGCTACAAAATGTCAGAGACGAATGTATTGCCCGGTTAGGTCATTGTTTAGCAGTCAATGGAGGATATTTTGAACATTTATTGTAAATTGTCTTTTGTAAAAATACAGTAACGTATAACTTTCTAATTAAATTTTTATAAACACCTTTTGTATTGTTGCCCAATCTGTACCAATTTGAAGCAACTTGTAATATATTTTTGGAATCAGCCCAGCAAGGGACATCCGGAAATTGGGAAAAAAGTGGGGTATTCCATTTAAAAAAACCGGTGATGACATCATTACTCGAAGGTAGGTCACCCTGTATATTAAGTTATTATTTGAAAAAAACAGTAAATTAATATCAAAAATCGACGTGTTTCGGGAATTTTCAATAATATTGTTTATTTACCTAATAATGAATTTATGCGTTACTTTATGGACGCACTGTATTTAAAAATTTGATTGTTCAAAGCAAATCTATTTAAAATATTATAGAGTGGAATGAAAAATAATATTAACTGAACATTTTTGCTAATTATTATTTACTAACTTTTACATATCTTATCACAGATAAGTATAACATATATCTTTTTAAACAATTATTTTCCCGGCTATTTGCCAAAACGCTGAAACTTAGATTACAAAAAAAGATAATATGCACATTATGTTCAGTACAACTGACTTAAAATTTTCAGTTAATATTATTTTTCATTCCACTCTATATTTTAACTTTTACTAAGAAGAGGAGCTTAATTTGTTTTTAAAATATTATTGCTGTATTCTACACGTTTGTTTGTATCATCTTTATGTAACAGTTGTACTAGCTGTATTTTGTATGGCGTATATTTATGCTTTTTTAAAGTTTTTTGAATGGACTTGTAAGATATATTTAAACCTCAAGCAGCATCACGAATCGAATTGGACGGATTTTCCTCAAAATAAAGTGTAATATTTAACTCATTTTCTCCTGTTAACATAGTTTTATGTTTATTTCTATTTTCTTTATTGTGCACTGATCCCCTTTCCCTAAATTATCTATTTAATTTTTCCAAATAAGTGTGATGCGGTACTTGCCTGTCAGGATATTGAGCGGAGTACATTCTATGAGCAGCACAAGAGTCTTTACTTATTAAATAATATTCTAATATATCTTTTTTTCTTCTACTGAGTAAGGCATTTTTAAATTTTAATCAACGTAAAGAGTTACAACATATATTATTTAAATGACAGTTCAAAAAACATTCAAAGCCAACTCGGTATTGAATTATTTCAATTTTATCATCAGTATTTTACTAAATATGAAGGTAATCTTATATTTTTGGAAAGAGAATTTAAATCTTTTTTCAAAATTGTAAAAGTTCCATTTAAAAAAACATTGCTCTATTTTTTCCCACTTTTATTTGACTTTCAATAATTTTTTTGAAGAAATTTTTGAAATCCTTGGAAAAAAATACTATAAGCTTCGTTAAACATTTTTAATTTATTTCCAACGACAAACCAAAAAATTGGGGTGAGGAATCACCCTGTACGTGTACTACAACATTTTTTATGGGGAGTGAACACAAGCAAGTAAATAAAGTATGCTTACCATCCGGGTCGGAGAGGGTCGAGTCACCGCTTTCGAAGACATCGACGTCCCTGTGGGAACCCCTCCGATGAAGACCGCTGTCTGATCCAGATCGACAGTGAGTGTAACCTGTGCTGGTAAATGCCGTGCTGGGGTAATAGTGCATCGTATTTGCACTTGTATCACAGATATCACCACATCACCACGTCATCACTCGTCACCACAGTCATAGCAGGGTCGATAGCACGTATATTTACTCGAAGGACGTTCATAAGTCCTAGGGGACACTCATGAATTCCTGGAAATATTCGCGACACGGTTCGGATTAGATGTTAGTTGTTAGACACTACAGTTATAGTTGTAGATATTATATGCGTATATTATGTGATTATTTATGTTTGTGTTTACGCCTCTGATTAGATCAAGTACTTCACAACGTAATTTTTCAGTTTTCTTCTTTGGCAGATGAGAAAATTAAATTTAAGTGAAATAAAAATTACTTTTTATTTACTGAAGTTTAAATTAGAATTTGTTGTTAAGAGAGTTGAATTAGGAAATTTATTTGGATTAGTACAGTATTACTTGGGCCAAGTTCTTAATTCGAATGACGGTGAAACCTGAAAAAAAAATAGAGTGAATTAATATTTTCACATAAAAATAAGATAATATTCGAATCAGAGACGGTGTTTTTGCTAGAATATTTTATTATTTATTTATTTATTTATTTAAATACACTGTTCAACAGATAAAATACCCAATTATAGGACAGGGATATAGGAATGCATAAATATATTATGATACAATATAAAATATAAAGCTAACATAGAAAGAAAAAGAAAGAGAGAAAATAAATAAGAATTAAGCAATAAACAATGAGAGTAACAATACATGCAAAAGTAGACTACACATAACTGACAGAATCTGTAATTAGACACACATACAATAAGTGAAACAGATCTTAATATATTATATTTGAATTAAAGCAAAACAAAATTAAATTACTATATAAATCAAAACTCTAGTTCTTATACCATTAAGGCTGCAATTAAAAAAATGGAGGTCACTATACAAATTATTAAAACTTTTACATATATTGAATATCGATGAAATTTTCAATATGTTGGTACGTGGAGTGGGTAAATAGAAAATTTCGGTGTTTCAAGAGCTTACTCTGGGAATATAAAAAATTTTATTTAGTGAATATTTCAGGTGTATCAGAATCATTGTGTAGCACTTTAAATAAAAGTATTTGAGAGAAGTATACTCGCCCGTTCTCAAGGCTAGACAAATATCTCTCAAGCAGATCATTTTACGGAAACCCAATACCAGCTGGATATGTACCACCCGATTTAATCCAAAGTCATTTAAGAAGCCTACGCTGACCCATTTCTAAAATATTTTTATGTACATCGTAATCAGGACACCAAATGAGTGACACATACTTGAGCTTCGATATGACAAATGATTGGTATAGCATTTTTAACGTAAAAGTATCAGTAAAATCACGGCTAGAACGTACTATGAATCCAAGGGTTTTAAAAGCTTCAGAGACAATGGCATCGATGTGATTAGTAAAGGATAATTTACTGTCAAATACAACTCCAAGGTCACGAAAAGTTATTGATCTCTGAAGTATGACACTGTCTAAATGGGTGTCAATGATAAGTGGTGACGTCCTTAAAGAAAATGACATTACGTTAGATTTGTTATCTTTCAGTTGTAATTTATTTACTGTGCACGAAGTATTTAATTTATTAAGACATCTTTGAAGTCGGAGACAGTGATTTATATCTTTGACAATTAAGTAGACTTTTAAGTCATCAGCATATAACATACAGGGCAAAGTTATTTCCTTTACTATATCATTAATAGATATATTAAAAAACAGGGGGCCCTAAAATAGAACCCTGGGAACCCCAGATGTGGCAATAAATTCAATAGACTTAAACCCATTAAGAACAACGTATGAATACAAGTTGAATTGATTTGCGAAATATTGTATACTAACAGTTTGGTAGACAATTTTTAAAAAAAGTCATAGTTTGGGATATTTTTGATTGATTGATTCATTTTTTACTTCCATTGACTAATAAAAGTACATACACAGGAATTGTCAACTGATTCTTAACCTAGAATTACAATAGAACAAAGTATAGTAGTACAACGATATAACAAAAACTTTTTTACGGATTGTTTAAAAAAGTTTGAAGCTTGTTATTTTCTTTATATGATTCGGCAAGTGATTATATAATTTTGAGGTAATGATAGGTCCCTTGTTTACTTGGCTGAGTCTAAACACATTTATATATAATTTATTAGAGTTTCTAGCCTTATAATGGTTTATTTCACCATATTTTACGAAAGATTCAATATTTTCTCTAATGTAAAATACACCCTGTAGAATGAACATTAAGTATATGAGTGTTTCGTGCAGCTTAAAATACGGACGATATGATGTTGCGCTGGACAAATATAACATATTTCTTAAGACTTTTCTGCATAATGATAATTCTTTGGCCATCCGAGCTATTTCCCCAAGATATTACTCCGTATGACAGTAATGAATTTACACAGCCGTAGTAAAAGTGTTTTATGGTATTAAAATTGGTACAATGTCTAAGCTGGAGTAACAAAAGAAAGTTTTTGGTGGCGAGCTTTTTTTACAAGTTCTTCGATATGTATGTTCCACTAAGGATTTTGATCAATATATAACCCTAAAAAGGTAATTGGAGCAATTGACATCATGTTGGTTTTTTTGCCATTGAGAACTAGTCCATTATTTTTACACCACGAAGGTAATTAATTAATACGAGTTAGCACATAGATTTTTACTGTTTCATTAGTTATCAATGTAGATGTGTCATCTACGAATAGGGTCACAAATACGTCTTTCAAATGACCAGGTAGATTGTTGATGAAAATAATAAACAGGAGTGGTCCCAATACGCTACCTTGAGGGACCCCGGTTTTTACATCAAGGCTATGCGACAATATAGGCCTCCTACATTATCTGTTTGTGTCCTCCTAGATAAATAAGATGCTATCCAGTTTGGTGCGGGACCACGAATGCCATAGGAATTAAGCTTATTTAGTAAGATATTCTTTACAATGAAGCTGATATCTTGCAATACCCCTTCCACGTTTATTATTACGACAGTAATAGCTAGCCAGGTTGTCTTTGTCCAGTTTGAATGCGATGACCTCCTCTTGAGTAAGCCAAGTCGGCCTTGTTCCATAAACTACGAATATTTATATTTACTATTTGGGTGTTCATATAGTCTTTATTATTTAGGGGGATTCGCTCTGTATGTTCTTCTCTAGTTTCTCCTCTTGTATCACTACTAGAGGTGCTTCTTTCGGTGTGAGCTATGCAAGTTATTTCTTGTAGTTGTTGAGGATATAAAAAATTGCTTTTTCAATCCGAAGAATAAAATTAAAACTCTGTTGAGGTCAGGTAATGATACCTTAATGGACAATTTTAGACCTATACGTATTTTGAGTAGCTTTTCTAAATTATTTGAAAAATATGTTGCCGAAAAATTGGTTGCATTTCGGGATAAACACAAATTATTTAAAATAGTTTGGTTTTCGAAAAGGTCAACTGCCAATGCCATTACTAAATTTTTACTTTTTACAACAAATTAGATGATAAAAAAATGATTTGGGATATTTATAGATCTGAATAAGACATCTGACCTCGACTCGGCAAATACGTTTAATAAATAAATTATAGTTGATAATATCAGCGGTAAATCTTTAGATTGGTCCAGATCCTATCTTCAGGGAATCATTGCGTAGAAATAAATAACCGTATATCTATTGTTTTAAAAAGTTATTTTGATGTCCCACAAGGATCGGTTTTAGGGTCCTTATTATATAGATAATATATGTTAATGATTTCAACATCCCACTTAGTGATGTATGCTGATGATACATCTTTTCTCATTTCTGACATGAATCTCAATAATTATTAGACACAAATCTGTAACACAAGGAGTGTATGTGTGGTTTAACGATTTTTCTACTTCAGAAAAAATCGAATATTCTCGACCGGGAATCGAACCCGGGACTCCGAGATGTTGTCGAAATTTGCAAGGGGCACATTTTGAATATTTCGTAATTTAAAAATGTTAAATTATTATTACACATTCATTAAGAGAACTTTTCATAACTCCAGCATTTTCATTTATATTGAGAGAATGTTTTAAAACATTGTCATTATATTCAGTAATAAAATAACTTTCAAGTGAAGTAGCATTTGTCCCCAAGAAAAATTTAAAAATAATATGAGAATGAGTTATAACTCAACATACGTCCAAGAATCGTTTATAAGCAATTAAATTATTTTAGCTTAATCCTTCGATCAGAACAAGTATCAACAAGTTCCTGTTCAAATCAACCTCGATAATCTCATAATGGAGCATAAATAAACAAGTCAAATCCCGACGAGTACATATTGAGTCAGTAGTTCCAGGGTTATCCTTGATATTATGTAGATCTGTTAGAATTAGAACCATTCTATTATGAACGCATGAAAATATATTACGTTTATTAAATTGAATTTCTGATGATTTAGTTTGGATCTAGTTAGGAAATATAATGATATAAAATCAGATGGCACTGCAAAGTGCAAAGTACCGCTAGGCACCATCAAATTATAAACAAATCTGACTTATACACACCCCATAAGAATTTTCGCATCATCATAAATTGACGTTAAGTTTGATGTTAATTGTTCTTCTGAATCGTTTGTTCGATTTGGATGATCTTTTTTTTAGGAGATAGGTTGACTCTTTGGGAATGTTAGTGTCTACTGATTTTTTAAATAAAAATTTATTTTTGGACAAATAGTGAGTGTTACGGTGATGTTGGGATTTGGTACAACAATTCGTAACACCCTGTGGTGTGCACCTGCAACAATAGCAAGTTGCAATTAATAGCTAACTTTAGCTTCATCTTTTCGTAACATTCTCTTTTTTTTTCATTTTCTTATCACTGTTATTAGAGGACATATACAGGATTAACAAAAAAGCAACAATATAAATAATTTTTATTAAATATTTACAAAAACAAACAACAACAAACCAAATTTAGGGTGCAATAATTTTTAATAACGTATATTTCCTCTCCCCCCCTTCGCTCGAATTACGTTTGTATTCGCCTTGGTAGCCCTTCAATAAGATTGTGTGTATATTTCCTCTTCCATATTGTTCCAAATCACATCCAATATATTTTTGAGTTCATTCAATGATTTTGCTAATTGCCCATCCTAAATAATCCCATACGTGCCCTATCGGATTAATATCTGGGCTGCAGGCTGGCCAATTCTTTATAGTGACATTAACTTCATCTAGATACTCGCTCACTATCCTGGCCGCGTATGGCCATGCAATATCGTGCATTAGTATAAAATTGTCACCTATGAAAGGGATCACATGAGGTTCTAGAATATCCCTTATGCATCGGTCGGCCGTCATTCTTCCATCATTGATTGCTACTAACTTCATGCGTCCATGAAACGAAATCCCTCCCCGCACTATGGTTGACCCTCATCCAAAACTCTCCGTTGCATTGGAAATGACACTTACCTGGCCTTCTGTATACTGGTATACGTATATCTGAGGAGTATAGGCAAAATCTCGAATCATCCGTAAACAGTACATTGTACATTGGACTTCAGGATCCCAGTCCACACGCTCCCTAGCAAATTGTAACCGGGCAACCCCGTGCGACCTAGTAAGCCGACAGCCTGGTGCTGGAACCATTGGTCGTACATTCTGTTCGATTTCTTACAGTTTGTAAAGAAATGTTTTAATTTCCAGCAGCTAAGAAGCATTTGGGCAGTGAAATGTCAAGTCCTTAAGGCTGTCACTCGTAAAAAACGATCATCTACAGCTGTAGTAACTCTCCTACGTCCTTGCTCCTCCCTCCTAGAACGCCTTATAACTCTTAAAATGGTACTCTCTTGAACACCAATTACATCAGCTACGTACCTTTGACTTCGCCCATCTTCAATCAGCACAATTGCTCTTATGGCCTCTTCATCCGTTAAATGACGTGTCAAATGATGTTGAGCATTCATTATGCTATAATTTAACACACAATTTAAATTTACGAAAAAAGCATAGTAGAAAGTATAGAAATCTATCGCAATAATTGACACAACACAAACTGACACTATGCAAACTGATTTTGTTACTTTTAGGTCTTTGTTTTCCATGCATTGCCTGCTACTTGTTTCAGTTTTTTAATGTATGTATATAAACATGCATAAAAATCAATAAAAACATGTTGTGCTAAAAAATTGCATATCTCCTCTAATCACAGAGAAAAAAAGTGAATCAAAAATGAGAATGTTACGAAAAGATGAGGCTAAAGTTAATTGTTAATTGTAATTTGCTGGTGCACGGTACAAGGTGTTACGGATTGTTGGACCAAAACCATCATCGTAATACCACCCTGTATTTGATCAAAAATAAATTTTTATTTAAAAAAATCAATAGTAACATTCCCCAAGAGTCAACTTATCTTCTAAAAAAAAGATCATCCAAATCGAACAAACGATTCAGAAGAAAATTAACATCAAACTTAATGTCAATTAACGGTAATGCGATAATTTTAGTGGGGTGTGTATTTTTATTCATTTACTTTATTGTTACCTTATTGTTTGTTACAATACATAGATTGTAAGTGTATACCTTTGATTTTGATAAAAAAACATCTGTGCCATTGAACAATTTAAAGTTTGGTAAAAGAAATTATTTAATTGGGGGCCCAAAATAATTTGCACCGTGACCATTAACCACCTAGTCACGCCATTGGTGTAATTTGGTCTAATATTTCATTTTCCTTTCTTCAATCGTCATATAAAAACAGCGTATAATAAAGATTGTGTTATTACCTGTATGTACAGGGTGTAACAAAAAAAGCATGTCATAAACTCAATGGCAGATTCTAGGCAACAAATAGTGACGATATAACTTAACTTACCTCTATGCAAAAATGCTTCCAAAAAATTTTTATGGGCGTTTAAAGTCGAAAATAAAAAAAAAATTTGCTCTAACTCTTGAGTCCTTGTAAGATAACTTCTTTAAATTTGGTACAATATAGCACTAGTAGTAGTTCAATATTTTAAGTAATTATGATCAGTTTATCTCGATTCAAAAGACGAGAAGTGGGGGTCATGTGACCCATTTACCCCACATTTTTTTATGGGCACACCAATGGCAAAAGAATCAATTTATCTTGAAAGTAAAATGTAATTTTAAAAGTTTTTTTACTCTTACCTTTTTTTCTACGAGTTTTAGTTTTCAAGCATTTAGCTTATTGGAATTGTGAATTAAAGACTCAAAGCAGAATTGAACAAATTTTTTGCGATAAGACTTTTAAATCGAATGAAATAGTGTTCTCTGAATAAACAAGCAATTTAATTTTAACAAAATAACTTTTTTGGAACTTATTGTAAACAATTTATTTTAAATAATTACTTTATAAATAAATAAACAACACAATTACCTAATTAAATAATTTAAAATTTCATAAATTGAACAGAAATTTATTCAGGCTTTATTTTATTACTTTAGCAAGTGCTCAAAGTGACCTCCGCCTTCATCAATACATTTAACACATCTTTTCAAAAAATGAAAATCTGATTTTATTAAAAATTTGCTGCTTCTGGCGAAAACTATCTGCAGTATTTATAATTATCTCTCTGAGATGTTCGACACTATCAACTTGCACAGAGTTGACCTTTTCTTTCATATAACCCCAAAAAACAAAACTCAGGGGGTTTAAGTCTGGCGAGTCGGCAGGCCACTTCTGGAAATTGTTCCCCCAAAAAGTTTCTGACCTCACGACTGTAATGAGGGGGGTGCCCTATCTTGAAGGAACCACATGGTTTCTTGTATCGGTAAAGGTACATCTTGAAGGATATTGGGGAGATGATTTCGGAGAAAATTTAAATATTCTGTCCCCGACAGACGGTGTGGTAGAAAAAATGGTCCAATTAAAAAAATTGTCCACAATTCCTGCCCATACGTTAACTGAAAAATTGTTCTGATAATGCGTCTCTTTTTTTTTGCTCTCGGCTTTTCGTCGGCCCATAAATGTGAATTGTGATGATTTCTCACGGCATTTCTAGTAAAAGTAGCTTCATCCGTTGACAAAAATATTCTTAACGAAGTTATCATTTTCTAAATTCTTTTGTTGCAACCATCTACAAAATACAAGCCTAGGGGCATAATCTCCTGGTTGTAATGCTTGAACAGTTTGAACATGGTAGGGGTACAGCTGTTGTTCATGTAACACTCTCCAAATTGCCATATGGGACATTCCTACCTCAGCCACTAAATGCCTAGTACTTCTATCAGGATTTTCGTCAATGAGGTCTAATACCGTTTCCTCGGCGTCGAGTTCGCGTATTCGAGGTCGCCCACAGTTTCCTACTCTGAATTCTTTAAAGCTACCACTTTCCCTTAATCTACGGTTTATTGCCAAAAAAGTACATCGATCTGGTGTGTGCCTATTCGGGTACTTTGCAGCGTAACGTCTAGCTGCAAGAGCTCCATTGCTATGGCACTCACCTTAAAATCGGATGCTTTAATGATACATAATTAAATTATTTAATATCCCAACTTACCTAATACTAAATGCATATCACTCATCTCTGCAAAAGTGTAATTTGCCATTTTATTTTTTTTAGAAAATTGAGCACTAACTAAGAAGCAGAATTAATAAGAAATGAGTAAACAATTTGACATAAATAAAACAATGGTACATTGTTTACTATCAGCGACTGTCAGTTGTTTTCAAACGCACCTACTGTAGTTATTGTACATTTTCTCTTATTTCCTTTTACTAATCAGTAAAATAAACATACAAAATCTGAAATTTTGCAAAAGAAATATCTGTGAATAAGACATTATTATTATTATTATTAATTATTATGAAAATTTTTATACCATGAACCATTTTCATCCCATAATATGGTTGAAGTTTTAAGTTATCGAAAGGTTAAACGATTTTATTACATGCAAAATTGCAGGATTTACATTTTTAATCTTAATTTTTCTTGAAAATTAAAGCACATAGGAAAAAAGATAAGAGTAAAAAAACTTTTAAGATCGAATTTTATTTTCAAATAAATTTATTTTTTGCCATTGGTGTGCTCATAAAAAAATGGGGGGTAAATGGGTCACATGACCCCCACTTCTCGTCTTTTGAATCGTGATAAACTGATCATAATTAAATTAAAAAATTAAAAATATTGAACTACTACTAGTGCTATATTGTACCAAATTTAAAGAAGATATCTTACAAGGACTCCAGAGTTAGAGCAAATTTTTCATTTTTTATTTTCGACTTTAAAGGCCCATACAAATTTTTGGAAGCATTTGCGCATAGAGGTAAGTTAAGTCATATCGTCACTATTTGTTGCCTAGAATCTGCCATTGAGTTTATGTCACGCTTTTTTGTTACACCCTGTATAAACACAATTGGAAATTCATATGAAACAAACATGGATGGCGTTATTACCTATATAAATACAATTGGAAATGCATGTGAAACAAATTAGCCTCCATCAATTCGATGACACTTGATGAAATCTTGTTTAATTAAAAAAAACATTTTTAATTACTAAGGGTATTTTAAAATAGCATCTATTGTCTTCTGGCAGATTATTAAATCGAATATTAAAAATTCATTTCAAATTTATTATTATCGAGAAACTCTTGTCCGTTTCAGATTTATTCCAATTATTTAAGGTCGAGTAGATGCTATTTAGTCTCCGAGCTCTTGATGTTTTGAACCATTATGTTGTTGGTTAGTCTAGACAATTTTTTGTGTCACCAAGTCTGCATAATCCTGTAAAATTATTTCGGAATATGGCATTCTTGATGAAATATACAAGTTACAAATCGTAAAATATATTGGGTAAGCCCGAAAAGTCCGTACTTTTTGTTTTTCTTTATCAAATTTTTGTTTTTCAACCGATTTTTACGAATTTGCTATACCTAATTAGATATGCTACACTCTTTATGAATATGCGAGATAGCGCAAATTCAAAAAAGGCCTAATTTTAAAATCTTGAACAAAAAAAAACTAACTTTAATATTTTGCCTGCCATTTCTTTCTCAACCGATTTTAATAAACTTGGTCTTGTTATATAGAATGCTCATTTTAAGAAGTTGTGAACAAATTACCGAAATGTCAAAATACAAGACTCATTTTTTTTTTTTCATTTTTTTTTTTTATTTTATTTAATTACAAAATCCAACAGGCAGAAGCCCAATTACAGGATTAGGTACATTGAGGTTATGTATAGATAAATGCACAATAAACAATTTTGAGTGTTACAAAAAATTTCTTAATTAAATATATACTTAATATATATGAACAAAACATATGGAATTGTATATACACATATAAATATACACTTGTACATATGCATACACATACATATACAGATAAATAAAGAATACAGTAGATTACAAAACATCAAGATGCAAAACAGAGTTTTTAATTACACTTTCATTACAAGAAAAATATATCAACACATCCTCAATTTTAGCATAGTTGACATACATTTGGTATATTGGAGAGGCCAACAAGAATATTAGTTCTTGGTATGTGTGAAATAAATAAGTTGTTATGGCGAGCAGAAATTCTGGGTACTTTATAATTTATTTGATTTAATAGGTTAATACAATCCAGCCGATTCTTAACAATTTTAAATAGAAAAATTATTGATTGAGATATTCTTCGTTTGGCAAGACTTGGTAAGTTAAATTTTTTCTAACAATATATTTTGTGGAAATCCAATAGGTGGATAAGTGCCCTCAAGAGTGTACACTGCAGATTTTAAAAACTTACGCTGAATATTCTCTAATTGTATTATATTAACATTATAAATTGGGTTCCACACAACTGAAGCATATTCAAGGCGAGATCTAACAAATGTTACATAGAGTAAACGATGAGTGTTGATATTTTTAAAATCTTTGCAGTTCCTGATTACAAAGCCAAGATTCTTAAATGCAGAAGAAGTTACCATTTCGACGTGCTTATTGAATGACAATTTAGGATCAAAATACACGCCAAGGTTTTTAAAAATATTAGGTCTTTGTAAAACAACATTATCGATATTATAATTGTACACGTACAGATTATGCTTCCGGCCAAATGACATGACATTACACTTGCTAGCATTGAGGGGTAGATAGTTGTTGATGCACCAGATGTTAATGGTATCCAAGGTCTTTTGCAGAATTTGACAATCCTGAATATTATCAATAAATCGGTACATTTTTAGGTCGTCTGCATACAAGAGGAAGTGAACATTAGTATCCAAGCTTTCAAAAATATCATTAATGTACATGACAAAGAAGAGCGGTCCCAGTATAGAACCCTGTGGCACGCCAGATCTTTGCAAGAAGCCATTCGATTTATGACCACGGTACTGAACAAATTGATGTCGATTCTCTAAATACGACTGTATTAAAAGAAGTAACGATTTTGAGAGACCAAATTTATCAAGTTTAGAGATCAATGCACCGTGGTCAATCCTGTCAAAAGCCTTAGAGAAGTCCGTGTAGATAGTATCTACCTGACCCCCTCGATCAAGACCTTCGCAAAGAAATTGCGTTTTGCACACAACGTTCGTTACTGTAGATCGACCCTTCATAAAGCCATGCTGATCAATAGATATTAAGCCAGATACGTGAGCGTACATAGAACCGTGAAGAAAAATTTCAAAAATTTTCCCGAAGTTACAAATAATAGTGATAGGCCTATAGTTTGTTATGTCATTCTTTTCCCCCTTTTTGTACACTGGACACACGCGTGAATTTTTCCATTTTTGAGGAAATCTCGAAGTACTGAGAATTAAATTGAAAATTATTAGAAGGGGTTTAGCAAATACAGTTGAACAATCTCTAATTAGAAATGCCGGAATTATATCAGGGCCCATGGTCATTGTGGCTTTAATTTTCTTTATAGATTGGCATATTTCCTCTTTAGTGATGACAGATAAGTTTAAAGTATTTAAATTCTGACTACTTACATCGTCAAATTTACAAAGTGTAGGGGACGTACTAGTACTTCTATTGCTTGTATGAACTCTAACATCTTAAATATCAACAATACGAACTAGAGAAATAATTTATAAAATATCTTATAGGTAAATAACATGACAGGAGGTAGAGGATATTTCACCAGAAATCCATAATTAGGCAGTAGGCACTAATGAATTTCGCCCTGTAATAAAACAAGTAAAGGTTGAATGGTAGAAGACCGTTACTTTGTGATAATCATAATGATAGAATAAATGTATTATTGAATCATTAACAAAGATCAATAGTTTCATACACTGAAGATTCAATTAATATGTATGTAATGGTAATGGAGTCTAGGATATCTTGAATTTTATCTCCTTGTGCAGCGACAATTGCGGTAACTCTTCCCCTCCAGCTGTGTACGGCCCACGTTATTAAAATTTGAGGCAGTTCTTCCTAATTTTGAGTTAAGCCTTGTCGTAAAAAAACTATTTACATTTGTCCCTTTTATCAATGGGTAGGTCATTAAATAGGCGAAGTCCTTTTAAATAGAGTCCCTTGTAAAATAAATTTTTTAACAAATTCAACATTATATTGAACATGGCAAAGTCTTTTTTGAATTTGCTATATCTCCAAAACCAATAAACCGATATAACTCATCGAATGTTAAAATGTAAGAGCAAGCTAATTTTTTCGAAATTTGTCATGTTGACAACTTTCAATTAAAAAGAACAAGCGCATAGGAGTCCTATTTTCAATTGCGTCCGCCATCGTAAATTTTGATGTTTCGGCCATCTCGACATTTGGCCTTTGTAGTCTATTCAATCAGCTAACTATTGACAGCAAGTTTGCTAAAATCGGCTGAGAAACAATAATTTGGTAAAGAAAAATATAAAGTACGGGTTTTTTGGTCCGCCCGGTATATGTTCTATCAGATAAGTTTGTCGAAAGGATACAATGTTAAGCCCGGTATCAGGTAACAAAGAGTCTACACTGGTACTCCAGGCTGGCCAGCAAGGTCCCCAGACCTTGCTCTGATGAACTATAATCACTGTGATGTCATTTAACTTCCCTACTCTTTTGAAAATTTTTATTGCATTTCTGGACGAATCTCGACGAATTATGACGATACACAAAATTTCAGACAGAAAAAACGGTCTGCCTCTGTGTCTGTGTGTTTGTCTGGTTCGCGATAGCAACTACAGTTTTTGAGATAAAGCTTTCAAATTTGGTACACACATTCTAGAGGTTAAGGAAGAGATTGAGTTCGTTGACGAACAAAATCGGTCCCAATGTCTAAAAAAAATATTAGTGACATTCCACCAATGTGACTTTTTTGAAACGTCAAAATGTGACTATTTTGAAATGTCAAAAAATGTGACTTTTTGAAACGGCAAAGTGACGTTTTTGAAACGTCAAACATTACTTTTATTATAAACTCCACCACACGTCGAGTTTTACTACGGTGAGGAAGTTCTGATCCCCAAGTAATTGGCAGCGGTTTTTAAATTTTCTATACCAAAAGAGCGCAATTAAAATTAAATACCGATGTGTCCGAAGTTTTTAGATAATATTGTATTGAATAAACTAATTTCACGACAAAATAACTCTTCTTAACGACTTCATTCATTTAGATAATTTTCACGTCTACACTGTTAATCGAGCTTTTTAAATAAATTGACGATCCTCCTGAGAACTTTCCATTCTACTACTCCTTAAAATATCTAAACAGATTTCCCTCGGGCTTAGGATTAGTCCTGATCCTTTTAAAGCCTCAAGGATGACATAACATGATGTTCTAGGAATAAGTCCAGAATTAACGTAAAGTTTACTCTTAGCTGGACTGTTATTGTAGGAGAACCGACAAGAAATTCGTTGAATAAAAACGTATACATCAATCGGGTATACAGCGGCTACTACTTAAATATTTGAATTGATATATCACGTGAAATTACAAAGGTGTGTGATTTTTACATCGTGATATAATAAATGCGTCATTTATAATACTCTTTGTGGCATTTTTTATTTCTTCTTTCACCTCGTTGGGACTTCTGCAACAAATAACTTTCCTAATATTCAACATATTATTACCAACAGAGACCCCTTTCACCATAACTACGTTAAAGGAATAGTCTGAGAATATTTTTTGGCAAATAGTTTTAAATGGGATCATATGCAATAACCTTGATGGCCACCATATTACCCCTTTTTCGATCCACCTACCAGAAAGCGACTGTACACTAATTGTCGGACATGTACAGAAGAATGATGCCCACCCTACTAAAACACAGTAATTCCTAATTTAATAAGCATGTTGGCATATTTATCGTGTTGAGTTTCAAGAACAGCCTTTCAAAGAGTCGATTGTATTTTTTAACACAACTAAATAAATATCCAAATTGTATCTATGAATAATGGCTCCGTAGACTGCGTCGCCCAAGATAGCAGCCCAGACATTTATTTTTTTTTGTGGCCGCTGGGAGTGCTTTCCTCTAAAAAATATGGATATTTTTATTAGTCTTAATGGTGACATTTATGCTATTCACAAAGCGACTGTACATTCTAGCTCTCAGTGGCAGTCCGGGAAGGTTCCTGCATAAGTATCGATATTTTTCAAAATACAAAGCTCGGAAGTAAATCGCCGTTAATTGATTAAAATTTTACACAAACTTCAACGCCACAATGATGTCATAAAGTTTGATATATGACGTCATTGAGGATATTTTTAAACAACAACTATTTGACATGCATGAAGTACATAAAAATCATATCCTCTAGATTCTGGGAGGGGGTGCACGTAGACCTATTCTCCTCTACTGTTACTATGAAAACTGAATAATAAAGGAGGCACATTATTTTGCCAGAGTCTATACTTTGACACCAGCAGTGATTTGTGATATGTGAAAAATATTAATTAACTAATTGGACTTTATTAATTCCCGAAAAAACTGGAACACATTATTTGAATAAATCTAATCTATCTGATACATAAAAACATTCGCGCCTCGCAAATCAATCAATTAATCAGGTAAATGAGGTCGACGAACAAAAAACTCTTTTTATATAAATGATGGATTTATTAAAACTTTCTAACGAAAATGTGTGTTGAATAATTCAGTATAGTTTACATGTTTTAACAAACTGTAATGAGTAAACAGAAAAGTACAGCCCTACAAATAAACAACTAACGGAATTGGAGCATTTAACTTTTAATGGCGTAAATTTCTACATAAAAGTGTCTTAAAAAAGAGTATGAATACAGTTTTATTTTGTTTTATCAACATTCAAAGCCCTTATTTAGACAGCAATATAAGAGACGATGTTTTTTCTTATTTACTTTCGTCGGAACATTTTCGTTAAAAAGTAGGCGTTAACTAACTTTTTGTCTGTTATCTTGAATTCTTTAATCAAATTTAAATGAATTGTAATAACGAGCGTTAAAGAAAACAACAAGTTGCCCATGAAAATAAAAATTTAGTGCTTAGATCATCGATTACGGTACCATAAGATTCACTATATTAGGTTAGTATTTTTCTTATAAGGTATTACAAGAATAATAAAATTTTATTGAAACAAACATATCATTAACAAAAATACAACAAAATTTTCCAAAACTTGCTGAAAATGTCCACTACCTTGCTCCAAACACTACTGAGTCCTCCTTTTTAACGGAATTGAAAACATATTGCAAAAGAATGAGATTATTGTTAAATCCCACGATTTTCTGCAATTATGACTTGAGGATGGGCAATGTCAGGGATAGAAACTTGAAAGATTTTTTTGAAGGCCACAAACAGAAATCGCTTGGAATAACATCACCTGATCTTGAAGGAAATTCGTGTGCAGCATTAAGACTGATTAAACGATCTTAAAAATTGGTTTGCCGCATATGATTGTTGCGGTTGCTGTAACTGGTAGAGCTCCATCTTGTTGGAAATAACCAAGTCATTTCAGTGGCTTAAAGTTGATTAATGAAGGGGATGAAAATCTATTCACGATATCTCTCTCCGGTTAAAGTTTCATGGAAAAAAAATTGGAGCAATAATTCTTTTCTTATTAATGGCACACCAAACACCAGCTTTCTGTGGATGAATAGTGGATTGGACATAAAAAAATTTCTGATTTTTCACCACTCTAAATTCTTAGTGAGAATTAACCACTGAGATGAAATTAGGCTTAGTCGGAGAGGAAGGTTTTGTCAAAGAGTTTGTCATTAAAATTGTTCAAAATCCTCTGACAGAATGCACATTACTGAGAAGAAACACGCACAGAAGTTCTATGGGCATTTTTCATGATTTTCAGTAAGTTTGGGATCAGTTCCTTTGGCCAACACTACTTTCTCTTCGTTTTACACTGCCTGTCTCACAAAAGATTCGATCATTTTGGTAATCAATCACTCATCGATCGAATCCTTATAATAATTGGCGCCCTTTGTATAATAACCAAGCCTTATCATTTCTTATTCATGATCGGGCTATTTTCGCAACCAGGGCCAATCACCGACGCCAGCAGATGAGCTACCCTCAACCTAGAACTTTGTCGAACCTCTTCTCTATCAAAGAGTGGGGAGTTTTTTACTTGCCTAACATCTAATAGACAAGGGATCACCTGCTGTGCATCCCTTCAGAGGGATGGTATATCACCTACACAACCCTCGCCTAAGATTACATAGCTGTTGCGTGAACGCTGATATACCAATCGCTAGATGACGGGATGAGGTAGCTGAATTTCGCTTGAGATACAATGAAATAGGGATGTGCCAATGAATCGATATTTTAGATAATCGATTTATTCTTATATTTCCGATACTTCAAATCGATTTAATATAAGCGATTTATTTAGTGAATCGACGACTTATTTAGTGAATCGACGATTTATTTAGTGAATCGACGATTTATTTAGTGAATCGAGATTTGTATTTTAATATTTTTAAAAAGTTTCTTTTAATCATAAATATTTTATTCTTTGCTTAGTTATGTTTCACTGTGTGTAAAGTTGGAATATTTTTACAGAGCCCTCTTTGAGAGAGTAGAGATAGTAGGTTAGGCTGTACATAGGAAAGAGATGAAGTTTTTTATTTGTTGAAATATTTTTTTATTATCGTTTTTTTATAAGAAATAAACATTCATTTATGATTTTGACGTTTTATTTTATTTCCCAATTTGTGGAACATGGGAACATGAAGGCAGTAATTGAGTACTGTGTACTAGTACTTTCCAGCCTTATTTTAGTTTTTGTTCCCGATCTGTCCCATCCTAGATCCAATTCCTTAGCTACGCCACTCTGATGAGGGGCAATAACTCCGAAACACGTGTCCGCAGCTGCATACTTGTTTTTTTCGGGGATATGGCGGCACTAAACCTTTTTTTGTTTTATTTTGAACCCCAATAAATCTATCTTGTATTATCTTAAAAGCTGATTAATTACAATACACCGTCACCAGGTACAACTGTGCTGCCGATGGTATCTGTAGACTACTTTCTAAGTTTCTACATTGTCCTCGGAGCAGTATAATTAGACAGTGAGTGAATCTCTCTTCCTAGCCTTATTTACGATTGTAAAATGCGTACGCCAGTAACTTACAAATATGCATAGTGGCGCCATCTTGCAGATGATTTATACAATCGTGGTGATAGAAAAGATTTAAAAGACATGTTTAACAATGTTGGCAAGAAAACTACAGATTATCTATTAAAACATACGGGTGCAATAGTTTTGCAAGCCACTGATGTTCAATTGTTATTGTTCGAGAGAAATAGTTTTGCAAGCCACTGATGTTCAATTGTTTATTGTTAATACTTCTGGATTCCTTTTTAAAACCCAATAAAAAGTTCGTATTTTTTCATGTCTTCCCAAATAATCAAGAAAATACAAGATAATCTTATACCACTAACTATTCATTAATTTTCCTCAATCTGTAAACTTTGCATTAAGAAAAGCTAGGGTTTACCAAATGCTTTAGACACGGTAAAAGCATGCATACATAACATAACTACATAAATTCCTGATCTTATACGCTCCTTGTTCCATTTTCCCCTTCAGATATGTTAAACAAACATTGTAAATTTAATTCCAGCTAAACGATTTCCACACATTTTTTTCACATTCGTCATGAACCAAAAGTCCTTTCTTTGACCATCAAGAACATACAAATATCCTTTGAAAATATGTTTTGTAAACAAAAATTGTTTTCAAAACAAAATTCATACTCTCAAAACATTTCATCGATTTTGTTTATCCGTAAAAATGTTTTTACATTTAAACTGCAGTTATTTCGGCCGGAACCGACACAAATTTATAATAAATTGTTGCAGAGTAAACACATAATAATATGTTACAAAACCATTGATGGCTACTGATAAATGATTTAATAATACAGTTTGGTTTACTATTCTCTAAAGTGAAAAATCGGCTGATGGCTCAGCTCTTGCACTTCCTTTTTAGAGTTTGTTGGTTTCATTAAATAATTCATATTGTTATATATGAGGAAGATTTAGATAATTTAACATCTGCTGGACCAATATAACTGAAAAACTAATCTAAGTTTTACTAAAGCCGAGATAATTTTCACAAGCACCAAAACATTTGGTACAATAACCAAAGCGCATGTCATATTTA
>JANEYF010002477.1:0-74382 GCA_029963845.1 Rhamnusium bicolor
CACCAATCTTACGCTACAATCATTCAACAAAGTAATTGTAAATAAGTCGCTTATGTGTATACCTATGCACAATTGGTCTGCTGACAATTCAAACGAATAAAATTATTTATGATTTTGACTCTTTTTAGAAAGTTGCAATCTTACACCGGCCCGACTATAGTAAAACTGACGCACTGGATAAAAAACGAGGGAGGCGCGCATAGCAGACGTGTGTAGCATCGCATAAATCCTACAGATTTTAAAGTGGTTGTGTTGTGTTCAAAGGGTTTAAAACCGGTTTTAAAATAAGCCTACAAGTTTCAAACAATACTATAAGGCCAATGAGGCTTAAAATATACTTCCACAAGAACAAATCGACATACTTAAAGAGCAATTGGTAATTTAATAGGCATTTTAAGATAAAACAGGTTTAAAGTAGAATTGTTCAAAACTAATTGATTTCATACGAACTGCCGCCATTATGTCTAGCGGCAAGAAATGTATAACGGTCACCCATATTGGAAATATTCCGGATTGAACAAAAAATTGTAATTTGTACCTAATTGAAATGATTTCTAAAAACAATTTACTAACACAGACCATATTATGGACTAATGCTACCGACTAAATTTTTAGGTCACCGTGAGAAAAAAAATTACCCATATATTTTTTAAAATGTGTTTTTAGTGAGTGCACGAATTTTTAAGAACTATCTAATCCATGTTTTACAGTAAACTTGAGTTGTTGAAAATTTTAGCCTACTATGGGGAGTCCAAATACTTCATTATAAGTAGTCCATCCATAAGCTGATTTGTTCTCTGTTGTCGTTATATGTTCATTTTATAACTGCATGAGACTCATATTAGAATATCGTGCGTGGATCAACTGAGCGTAGCACTAGATTTTTTTGCATTCATGTTTACTGCATTAAATACAAAACGTCCGCTCAAAGCATTTGTGTGTGCTTTTAAGTTTTAATATAGTACTTATCCTAAGTCAAGTATGGTTTTATAATACTCTTCAGATACTCTACGAGTAAAGATTTGGAAAATTCATTAAAACTTGAAAGTTTTAATAGTAGTTTTAAAAAGATGCCTTCTCTATGTTGGCCCATGTACTCTTGTAAGCGTTTTAAATCAGTTTTATGGAGTTCTTTCAGACTATTTACGTTTATTAGTATTAGAAATAAGCTTTGAGGATATCTTATACAACATTTTAAAACTAAAATTGTTACTTGAGTGAGTAATGTAAGTATCGGTTACCCATAACCCCATTTTGTAGTTAGGTAGGCATCTTAATCGCAATCTGAAGAAAGGTGTTTTAGTATTAAGAGTTTCAATAAATGTTCCATTTCTTCAAATAATAATAATGCTTTCCTAAGTACCTTTCAAATTGTGACGTAAATCGAATATTTCTTATTTTTATTTTATATTACTAAATCTTCCCTATAAGTAGAAGAACACCATTAATTAAAAAAATTCAAATTCTTTTTTTCGCTTCTTTTACTTTAAGTTTGCAGACCGATCCAGAATGTGATATTACGTATAGTTGTTTGTACAACTTTCCTTAATATTTCCAATTTCAAACAAGTCAATTTTTGGCCAAATTTTAAAAATAATATAGCATCCCGAATACAACGAATGTAAAGACACTTGCCCCTCACCCTAAGGTCCCAGGTTCGATTCTTGGCCGAAAATCTAAGACTTGTCAGAAGCACAAATTAAATCACAGTACACTTAGGCATTGGTTGTGTGTCCGTTGTTTTCAAATGAGTAGTTCCTTCCTACATGATTATTTTAAAGATACAGGAAGTTATATTACCTGTTTGAATATTTTTTTAAAAAAATCAGGCTGTACAGCCTTTAAAAAATATATTTGATTTTTCGTGATATATTAACCAAGACATCAATATATAATTAATGAAAACCTTCTACCAGAGACCATGAGTAATGGTCTTTGCTTCTACTATCAGGCAAATAATGAAAACCATGAATACAACGTCTGCTTTCGTTCTAACTTCAGTGTGATTGACACGTATAATTCATTCTTAAAATACAATTCCTTAATGGTTCCTTGACATTGGAATACCGATGCCCTTCGTAGTACCTTCAACAATTCTAAACTGAAAATATACATGCGTAATAATGTTTACCAAATAAACAAACGTAGGGCCCTCAATACATAATGAAATTGTGTTTTCTTTACGTCCACCTACACAAGCGTTAGTTAGATTGGTTTTTAATAGCATTTGCTGATAACAGAAAAACGTTTTCATTAATTTATTTCATCACCTCTTTTTAGTTATATACTGTGTTCCACTGAAAATGTGGTAACCAGTTATATTAAAAATGTTTTATTCAAACGTTGTAATTTGAAAGTGAAAGTATAGAAAATTATTCTAACTTTATGAACGTAGAGCAACAAGTATATTGAAAAAAATTAATAATAAGTTGACATACCACGCAACCCTATACACTCATTAACTTTGCGCGGCATCCTGCGAAATAATGGTCTATTTCCTCTTGTGAAATATCATCTCGGGCTACTTAGATCGCATGTCTACGTAGTGCTAAAGTAAATGTTCCAGTTGTAGGCTTATGTTGATCGGAGAAAATTCGCGTGATCTGGCTGGCCGAGGATGAGCCCTCAACATCACATGCTTCTAGGTACAATATTGTTATATCACAGCAATATAAGGTCACAACAGGTTTCAACTGCTAATCATAACTCGTGGGATGTACCCTGCCACGATATATGGCACCCTACACCATAACTGACCTGGTCCCCAATCTCTCGTTCTATGAAAAATTGTAAAAACGATCTTTTTCACGATATCGAAAAGCACTTCACAGTCCATCATATACCCATACACAGAAGCGAGATTCTACGATAAAAACCGTCATTCTATTCCTTTTTCCAATTTGCGATGGAGAAAAGAAAAATTAAATAAGGACGATAAGACTTGAGTACAAAAAATTAAATTCATTTGTCAGTTGACCAAGTTGATATTTTGCACCCTGTGGTGGCCAATTATCATTTCCAACACGTTGTAAATCGTTTCGAGGGTCAAAGAGTAGTTCCTTAATTATCCTGTATTCATATTCTGTAGTTCTCGAACGACTTGATGTCTCTATTCTTCCCAAATACGCAACCCTGTAAATGAGGCACTTACCAATTCGATCGAGATTTGTTGAAGAGAAATTCCTGCTTCATGCCCAGAAACTGACTTTTACCCCTTTCAATTAGCCGAATTTTTTCAAGACTTTGAAAAGTGAGTGTTTATTGCAATGATGTAAGTACAATATTTTAAACTTTTTACATCAAGGGTACCACAAGCAATTTTAGGACCTGTTTTTTAGTATATATACTTCTAATTTTCCATCTGTTTTTATTTCATGCCTTCAACAGTTTATGCAGATAACAAATGTCTTTCTCGTTTAATGCAGATGAAAATGAACAGGCTGCATTAAATTACGATTTGGAGAACCTATAATTATTTTCAAAAATTCATTGTTTAAATTTAAATTTAACAAAAACTAACGCAATGATTTTTGAAAATAAAAATACGGGACACAACTTTTTGATAAATTTCTCACAAATGATAAAAATTAATAATTTTTAGATAAAATAAAAAAGTTGTAGTAGCAGTCTGCAAAAAGCATATGGTAACATAAAAGCTATATATCGAAATAGGCTTGTTTTAGATAGAAGAACTAAATTATTATTATGTGATTCTTTAGCCCTTTCTCAATTGAATTACTGTGATGTTATTTACAATCCGTGTTTGAGTAACATTGATACAAATCTAATACAAAAACTACAAAATAGTTGCTTGAGGCTAATTTATGACATAAGGAATATAATCATATTAGTCACACTTTTGAATTATGTAATTGGCTAAATATGAAAAACCGTAGATAATATCACTCTGTGCTTCTTTCATAAAATTTGAAAAATTAAAACCTCAGTCTATTTACATAATAAAATTATTTGTCGTAGGGGTGTTGATAATATTAATATTAAATATAAAAATACCCTAATCCCGCCAATGTACCCTACCCAGCTCATTAAACGAGCATTTGCTTATAATATCACCAAATGTATTAATGACTTACCGTTTGAGCTAAGAAATATCTCTGAAATACAATTTAGAAAGAAAGTTGCAAAAATTGTAAAATATAAACAGACTTATTTTATTCACGACTGTTAAATAATGTATCCATTATGTATGTCCGTCCTCAAGGAAAATGCTATCTATTATTCACTGAATAATGATTTCATTATTCACTGGCTCTGAAATTTCATAAACTTTCATCTAATATACTATGATATGACAGTCAAAGCGCGGAATTGAATTTGAATTGAAATGTCAAAATTTGACAGAATTTTTATCACGATATATTACCAAAAATTGTTATTAGTTAATAGCCCTAGATAAAGTATAATATTCTACTCGCATGTAATAGCTATTATTCACTAGGGTGATTTACCCAAACTTCACCTTCATAATATTATTGTCCATTACTAATGTTTTTCCTAAGATGTGGATAACCAAGTTACAATATGTAAACCTTCTTACAATAACAAATTCAATAATTGTTGTCTGTATTTTTTCTCCTCTTTTGGGTTAGGTAGAAGAACAGACAGTTATTTGACCTAATTGTAGTTCACATTAATGAACTTAATCTGCCTTTTATATATATTTTTTTGTTATTTACTTTTTTATGAATAAAGATTTTTTTTTCGGAACAATCGAAGTCGGACACTCCTCCCGTGGCCTCCTAAGTAGACAGAGAGAATCTAGAATGAGTTGCTCAGCTTTGGTGGGGGGATGGGTGACTTTATGCCTCCGGTCGCTGGGTAGTCCACATTGAAATCCGCAGGTTTGGCGAAGCCCAACAGACAACGGCAGCAGTGAGGGTGAGGAAGGGAATTGCGAAAATCGATCATAACGCTATAACGGTGACACCCTGTACGTGCCATCTTCTACCAAGACCACGCTTCATTTTACACGTTTGCTTGCTGCGATTAATTTATATCTTTTATTGGACTTTCTATTCGAATTGTTTTTTCTTAATGCGCACATTTTTTAAGGTGATTTTAAGATACTGAAATCTTCTTTTTGTTCACCATGTTTAGCTGGCAAATAGTATGAACAATAAAATAGGGAAAACTGCAGTTATCTACTTTCGAAATTTTGGATTTTGTTCTTTCCTTTTGCTCTTCTATGATAACTCATTAAAGTGCGCCTAGCTGGAAAACTAATTAGAACACTACCATGTTAATATTCATTGTATATTGAATATAATTATCAGGGTTGACAAAATTTTGAAATGATAAACTGAATTGAGTCTGAAATTGGTATGTGACTACAATTAAAAATTCACTAGATCAGGATATCCGGAACGTATCCGACAGCAAAGGCTCTATCAGTGAAGAGAATGTGGTAGCGTGTCTGGAGTGAAAGCAAGAACTTAATACAGCCTTCAGTCTCCCTACAAATCAATTATACATTTTCACATTGTTTCCACTCCATTGTAACGTTTTATTTGCATTTATAAAGTCAGCCGAATCTTCAAATAAATAAGAGAATACATGCTTAAAGACGTTGAGTGAAAGTATTAAACTTTCATGATGTAAACAGACTACTCGTATTACTAATTTTATCAAATTTACAATAAATTAAATTTTGTATCTTTGAATTACATATTTACATATTATCGACTTTATCAATAAAATAAATATGGATTTATATTAGAAGATAAATAGATTGAACAAAACAATTAACTTTCCTTTAAAAATTAGTGCTTTGTTCGATTTAATTTTTCCAATGTTTGTTGTGGGCGAGAAAGTATCCAATGGCCTTTATAATCCAAGATACAGGATATCCAATAATTCCATGAATATGAAACTATCTCAGATTCTTGAAGTCAAAATAAGTCGATCTAACTAAACTAACATATGTACCAAAATACTTTGGTGGTATTCGAGATTCAAAATTGCTAAAAAAAAAAACAAAGTATTTCTAATATTACTCGAAAAGCGCCTTAAACATTTTGGATAATATTTGGTGTGGCGGTAGAACTTTATAATACCCATTTTCTAATGCCAATTTTGAATGCAGAAAATAAAAACTACCACCATACATAAACAAATTGACTTATAATTTTTTTTTAGTATAGACTTACAGGTTCAGAATATTTTTCTTTCTCTTAATAAAAGTTTATTTAGAAATTACCACTACGTCAAAGCAATACGTTGATAAAATCTAGTAAATGTTTACTTTTGATAGAAAAATGTACAATGTCATATAAAAACAGTTGGTTTGTTGTTGCTGGTATTTGTGATATTGGTTAACGTTTGTTAACAAATCCATGTGTTACTAGTTTTGGAATTTTGTGGAGGCAATTGTCACAAAAGTGTCCATATATATCAGGAAAGGATTCCTTATTATTAAACACCGAACTAACAAACGTGTGCTAATGTTGAAAGGTAACTTCTGCAAACAAGTCGGCTCCAGAAAAATTAATGCTGGTCATCTTCGCGGAGTCCGATTGCTCGAAGTGGAAGAAGAAATTCTTAAAATGGTAGATGAAAATCTGAAGAGTAAGAGATTATTAGAACTTGTCCTTCTTCGTATGCCGTATAAGTTCAACGAATGTTGGCGAATATGTTATATATCATTATTAGATTGACAGATGTTCTAAAGAGCACGCTGGTAGTTTGTCCAAACCCTGACACAGATTTTTCAGCCAAGATGTTCTTTTTCTTCCTGGACCTCGTTTTCCTTCGATTTTTCCTTAAATTACCAAATGCAGGGTATTACATGTTTCTGGATGTCTTTCTTATTAGATGGTCGAAGTACAATAGTCTTGTCATATTTAAGCTATTCATGTTTTCTTTCTCCTTCTTCTGTTAATGACTTCTACATTATTGACACGGTCTATCCAACTTATCCTCAGCATGCATCTGTAAACCCATATTTCAAAAGCATTGAGTCTCCTCAATATAGCATCTGCCCAAGGTTGCACTTAGTTAAAAAGACAGCGAAAACATAGCAACGGAACATTTTCATTTTCAACTCAACATTTAGATCATGACAACATCATTTGAACACTAAAAAAATAATTCCAAATAGAACAATTAGTGGACAGTTCCTTACTCCCTACCACATTCCGTTGTACATGAACGTTTCCTCGTGAAACGGTAGTTCGTCTTCCAAGCGAGAACGAAGAAAAAATTAAGTGGATTTTCAAAGGAAAATCCTTTTCACGGACCAGTTAAATTTTATGAGACATAGTATCACATTTTCATAATCAACATGTATTCATAATATGAAAATTGTGATGCAATTATGAAGATATATTACCAGCAGTTTAAGATTAACGTTGGTTAGAAATTGTTAATAAATTTTTGAATGGGCCAATTTAGATTTTCAGATCGTCTTAATGATAACAATTATTTAAATTTTCTGAATCAGTCTTCTTGATTTAATTAAACATTTTCCATAAAGCATACACCAAAAAATGTGGATCAAGCACGATTGTGCACCGTCCCATTTTGCCCGCAATATGGGACAATTCTGATTCAGAAGTATCCGGCTAGATTTATTGGCAAAGGACAAGGTACTACCATGAAGTAGCTATCATGATCCACAGATCACCATTATGATTTTTTTTCCCTTTCAGAAGCTACCAAGGAAAAAATATATGAGATTAAAATCAGTACTGAAGAGCAACTCTGGACAGGAATACTAAACGCTGTGAATTCGATTCACAACGAAAAATGGTTGAGGAGAATAATAATTTAAGTGTTTGTGTAAGAGTAAACTTTTATAAAAAATAAGGCTTATCTCTTACGTAATCAATAAAATATAAAAATGGTTGATATAGTGATTTTATTAATGTTCTTAAATAAATTATTTTTCCGCAAATGATCCAGAATATTATAGTTAAAGACAAAAGTGATGTTTGTAATTGAGTCAAAGCATTTTTTTTTGCCGAAAGATATCAAAAATTTTATGGAATCAAATACATATTGAAATTTGTTTCTTAATTTAACTCCAAACAAATAGATGCTGGAAATAGGACATTTGATATATTATCTTAATTAATATAATAGATTATAAGGACAAATAATTAAAAAAAACGGCAGAATTAATATATATGAATAATTTAACATTCATTTATTTTTCTGATTTATAAATTCAGTTAGTAACAAACACAATTGTTTTTCAAAGCTATAGTTATCGAGATTTTTAAACAAAGAGTGTAGACGTTTGTTTTATAAATGTTGATGGTAAAGGGTCTTTCATATAAACCTTTTCATGCTTTTACTCTGCAATATCAATATGTGTCTGTAGTTTTATCAAGTGTTTTTGACAGTTTAGTCTACAAGCTTTCTTCGTTACTGACATGTTTTTATTTATATGCTATTTTGCTTATTCTTCCTACTCAGTGGCTTAGTTTTTATACAAGTTGTCAACAAAGGCGTTTGTGTGCATTATATGTGAAACATAATATTAAATTCGTTCGCCTCTGGATTTATGTATTATTTCTATGAGCACCCAATAAAGGTAGAATTCATCTTTTTGCGGTTTAACGTTGTTTTTATTGATTTGAGAAACATTCCCAATACATTCCGAATACATTCCATAGGAGTCGAGCTCGGGGTCAAACTAGGTATTTCTGCAGACTGGATTATCATTAATCTGTTTCACGTATCGGACGTTTAAACAATTGAGGACCAGTATCCAGTATAAATATAAAACATTTTCTCACACTTCCACATTAAAATATGCAACCTCGTAATCATAGGAACTCAATAATTCTTCGCTTAAATCATAAGAACATAACACTATAAATCTCTTTATAGCCAAGAATAAATAGGTACACAAATTTGTTATTATTCTATAAGGTCAAATTTCAGTACTAATGGTAATACTTCAATTTAGACAATGTATGTTTAGATATGTATAGACTTCGTGTTTAAGCGATACGGATATTTGCCTCTCACCCTGTAATCCCGTATTCGATCCGAATCGAGGAGCTGGGATTTTTTCTGAAGCAGCAATTAGTCCTAGCGTACTCGTATATTGGGTGAATGCCCGTTGTCTCTAAACGTGTAGCCCCCTTCAACACAAGGTACTTCGATGCACAGTTGTATTCATTAAAAAAATCATACAAGTATTGGAATGAGAGGCGAACTTTATCATATTTGTGTAAAACCGGCTGATGTAAATGATTGTTTCTTGGAGGTTATCACATGTCATAGGCTGTCAAAATCTATGACACGAAATCTATGACTATGAAAAGCCGATCTTACACAAATATGAGAACGTATTCTAATATTTGTACGCTTTTTTAATAAATACAACTATATCTTTAGGTATACAGTGAGTTGTATCATCTGTGGCGATTAATTACAAAAAAATGAAAAGATTAGATTAAAATTTTTAAAAACAATTTAGTACCCAAATTGGGATTATTATCATTCTTACCGAATATAATAGAATGTACTTTTATTTCCTTAGATAAAACTGTTTACAATAAATTGTATAAATTAGTTTAAACTACTACCTACTATTTTCAAACTTATTTTATGTAGGATGGTTCTTTATCGTTTACGTTGTTTCCAATACCAGCGACTTTTCCCGGTAACATATTTAATGAAATATACCAGTCACTGATAATTTTCATATGACAGCATCTTTCCCACGAGTTTAGTCACGTACCTTTGGCAGTCAATTTTCACTATGACTCTAAATCTATCAATGTCTACCACTCGCTTATTGCAATTCTAAGTTGGAATGCCTAGATGGAAGTTCAAGTTTTATAGTCAGGATGACGTACCAGATGTCAACGGGATCATGGTTCAACCAGACAGTTTTTTTTTAAATTGGAATCAAATTTTCAAATTTAAAACTCACGTATGAGAAGTTAATGGGCTTATTTTGACGAATATATATATTATCAATCCCACTTTCGGTTTCACTAGAAGTATCATCAATTTTAAATTTTTCAATGGAACACCCTATATATTTTAACATATTCTGATTATACATGAAATTTTCTGTATAATAAATCAAAATTTTTGATATTACCCTCAAATTAATAATTGAACCTCATTGTATACTGAAAATTTTCCATGTAGTCATTGGATATCATAATATGGTTCATTTTTGGTATTTGGGTATAATATGAAGCGAATATTTTTACTTTCTTATACTTAATATAAGGAAGTATAGTTAGTAATTTTTTCGACCTCGAGATTTTGATTGATATATACGTTTTGAACCCTCCTGAATCCATTCCGACTATTTTCCCAATGATGTCTGTCGGTGCGTGCGTATGTGCGTGCGTGCGTGTGTGTTTGCAATAACTCAAAAAATACTAATTGGAGATTTCCCAAATTTGGCAGTGAAGATTTTCAACAACATTTTAGGTGACGCATTAAATTTGGTGAATGTGGTACCACCAGAAGAAAAAAGGTACAATTTCGGGAAAAAAAATTAAAATTTTTGTTGTATTTCTGGACGATTCTCGACGAATTATAACGAAAAAACATAACTCGATTGAAAAAGAAATCTGTCCGCATATCTGTGGTATCGCGATCGCAACCACAGTTTTTGAGATAAAGCTTTCAAATTTGCTACACATGTTCTAAAGGCCAAATACAATAATAAGTTCGTCGATGAGCAAAATTGGCCAGCTGAAAGGAACTCCACGGGACCCAAATTTTTTTGTATTTGTCTTTACAAAAAAATGTATTCTTGATGAAAGATTATAAATCATGTTTACTATATCAAGTCAATAAAATCTGTTTTCCAAGTACTTAAATAAAGCTAATGTAAACTGAAATTTTTTTACACATTTGACCTCATAAAATGAGGTTAGGATAAATTTGGCAGTTTGACATTTGAAATGTTTAATTTAGTTACAAAAATGTCAATGTTGATAAGAAGATATTATTAAAATATATGACATAAATTATTGAAATTGTTTGAAAAAATTCAAAATATTTTTTTCTGACCCTGGACAACAATTACTCATTTTTTTCAAATAGTAACCACAATTTTGTCCTTCTCTATAGGAATCGTCATAATTTAAGCTTAAATTGGTGTAAGTATAACGGATTTCGTTATAAATGAATTGTGGCAAAATAAATTTAAAACTTTTAGCCTGGTATGAAAGATATTAGTCTAAAGCATTAATATAATTTGCAAACAAAGTTGCCTTTGGAAATAAATAAGAATATATTCATAAAAACAAATCACAAAAAACATTATCACAAAAACTTTAAACATCAACTAAATCATTAATGCTTACGAGAACGATTTTGAATGGAGATAAATAGGTATTTTGATCCTAGGCAATAACTAAAAATATTTTCTTAACCGCTTCTCAAGACACCGAAGTAATTCCCAGAAAATCCTAGGATTTTGTGTTGAGTAAAGAGAGACGAGACCCTACAGTTTATTGTGGAGTCCGAACCACATCTAAGGCATCAACAGTTCCCTCTCCCATCTTAATCCGAATCAAATTGTAAATAAAATTTCTAACTTGCTCCGGGATGGATTCGAACTATAGATATTCGGTACCCAGTAAATAACTATAAGCGCTTTACCCACTCTGTAAATTAAAACAAAGAAAAAGAAGGTTCCTCCGGAAAAAGTTATAAAAAATATAATGTGTCCCGTTTTTTATCTTGTCACTGTAGTAAATACGGTCACATTATAAACAAAATACCTTGAATTTATATTAAATGTTCAAAATGACGCACTCCTCATTTTTGCATAAATTAATCTTATAACGAATTCACTCAAACGATTAACTGTTGTGGAGTTATTTAATTTATAGTTATTCTGGTTCCTGCTTCTAGTTTTTCCCAAGTGCCTGACTGTACAATGTAGACTCTATCTTTTAGAAAGCACCAAATATGGAAGTCTATTGGTGTTAAGTCAGGTGACCTAGGAGGCCACCTGACCGGTCCATTTGTACTTATTCATTGGTTCTCGAAATTCACATCTAAATTGACTATTTGTGCATTATGAGGTGGGGCCGCATTCTGCAGAAAAAACAGTCTATCTCTGGCCTCTCTTGGCAATCGATTTATAAAATCATTGTTAATATTAGTAAAAAATACCAGATATCTCTCGGAAGTCAACTGACCATCAAAAATTATTGGAGGCTGGTTTCCTTCTCTAAAGAGGTGTTGATATTGTTTTGCCCAGTATCTAGTATTTTGCCGGTTGAATAATTCCAGACTTGTAAATCATAATTCGTCAAAAAATAGTATTTGCCTAGCGAAATCATTTCATCTAATGTTAGTTACATTTCAGTCACAAAATATCATTTTTCTTTCAAAATCGTTTCCATATACATGTTGATTTATTTGATATTTAAAGTTTTTGTAATTGTGTTTCTATAAAATCCTTTTTGCAGATTAGTGGCTAATATATAACTATCACCAATTTTCCAGAGGGAGACAGTCGCATTAATTTCAACAAGGGCTAATTCATTTACTTCAATGTCCTCGTTTATAATTACCCTTTCATTGTCAGTATTTACCGATCAATTTATCTAAATTGAGCTTTTAGTCTTATGAAATAATTTTGCGGCGGGTGTCTTCTTTTTTGGAAAACATTTGCCGTGGTTTATTGCAGCAGCTCTGGAATTTTTCCGGAATTCGCCGTAAATTAACATGTCGACTTTTTCATTTTGTGTGTACATTTTTAATGGATATTGAAACAGTAAATGTAAAGGAGCAACAATCTTAGTTATTTAAAAATTTACAGACAAATAATATTATGTGGTTCTTATTTATTTCCAAAGGCAACCTGGTTTGTTTACAAATTATTTTAATGCTTTAGATTAATACCTTTCATACGAGACCAAAAGTTTTAAATTTGCCACAATTCATTTGTAATGAAATCCGTTAAACTTACACCAATTTAAAACTTAAATTATAACGATTCCTATAGAGAAGGGAAAAATAAGAGTTACTACTTGAAAAAAAAAAAGTAATTGTTGGCCAGAAGTCAGGAAATAATTATTTTGAATTTTTTTAAATAATTTCATTATAATAAAAAATATTCGCTGCATATTACACCCAAATATCAAAAATGAACCATATTATGATATCCAATGCCTACTTGGAAAATTTTCATTATACAAATAGTTTCAATTAATTTTGAGAGTGGGGGTAAGATCGACAGAAAGAAGAAATCAAAGTTTCAATTAGTCCACGATTCGTGTATTTTGACATACCCTTAGGACTATTTAAATTAGGTTTTCCTTGTAAAAATATATAATTAAAAGCTTAAATATAAACTTGAACAAATAAATATAATTTCAGAACAGTACAAACAAGCACCATTGACTAGAAAGTTAAATTCTTCATTGTGTAAATTTCAAATTGTCATAACTACAAAAAAAAAATCAAAAGTTTGGAAAACCAAAAAAAAAAAAAACGGGGTGATAAATATTCCTTCTGATTACGAAAAAAAAAATAGTTTGCCAATATTTCACTAAGAGTCTAAAAGTAATCTGGCGTGCCACCACATTTTGTAACTTTTTTTCTCAAATTCTTTTTCTGCATAACTTCTTCATTCAGTAATGATCGTGCCTTAAAATATTGCTTGGGTCACATGCCTCAATAATGATATATGGTATAACCTAAATCCACCAGCTGCCATTGATTGATACTAAATTGTTTCTTCTCTTAATATGTACAATCTACTTTCAATTTTGTCTTACATAACCTATTGTATATACCCTGTATGAGTCGACTGTGGTCTTGTATTTGTACTCGAATAAATTTTACTCGACGTAACATATAAACTGATGTTTTAGACATAAAAGGGTACATAAAGAGCATTTACTAATAATTACTGTAATATGCTTTAGGGCAACTGCCGTTTTGCACAGACCATAAAATCTATTCATAGACACCCCAAAGTATGACCCTCAGCATTTTATTACGTGAAAGGGTCAGATGAATAAGATAACAAAATAATAAAATGTGATATGAGATAGTAAAAGTATTTTTGTAACATTGATCATGTTATTTCCGGTATTATGTAAGCATATTAAACGTAAAAATCTATTTTATTTCATATAATCTATGGAATCCGGACATTTTTTAATACAGATTCTGATAGTTTATAATTTACCATATTTATCAATCAAGCCAAAAAATTACCGAACCCTTCCAGCAACAAACACAAAAACTGAAAGTATTATTTTAAATTTTTTTATACCTAAAAACCGCAAGTAAATCGTACATTTCAGTTTCGTACATATCGTATCTTACACAGGTATATAACATGGTGAAAAATAGAAGTTTTTGCAGAAGCAGAATTTTAGAAGCGTAACGAGCAATTAATGCGCATGTGGCAAGCCAACAACAAAAAAAATTCTTTAAAATATCCCATGGATGTTAAATATGTAAAGCATAAACTGACAAAACCAAAAAGTCCTTATAACTCGAGAAGGGATGCTGATATTGAAATACGAAATGAAAAAATACCCGCCACACTCACTTTCGATTTTGGCAGCCCACTATAATGTGCAATAGTCTCAAGCCCCTTGAACGAAAAGAGAACGTTTTGAAAAAAATTCTTTTGGAAATTGATGTTAAAAATACAGAGCATACGAACACGTGCACTAATGGGCTATCTGTGTCGGAAATATTATATGTACGTAAAAGCGGTCACTGGAATTTATCGCTGCCTCCTGATCTCTATTCATATTCTCCTCATTTTTATTTAACTGAGCAAAAAATTAAATATGTATCAATAATCCTCGCGCCACAACTTTTAAGGCAATTCAAAAGACAAATAAAAGGTCGGGGATTTACGAAATTAGCTGTAAGGACTGTAATCAAAAGTATGTTGGACAAACTAAACCATCAATTCAAACTAGTTTCAAGAAGCATAGCGCTCATTTTAAATATGGTAGAGCAGTCAAGTCTAGAGTCGCACAAAATGCGTTTGAGAACGACCATAAAATAGATAGTAGCAATTTAAGATTAATTAGGAATGTAACATATGGATGGATGCATTTGAAAGCTTAGAGATTACAAAGTGTAAGAATAATTTGAAGAGTGATAGAGGGCCGATCCCATATAGTCCGCTCTATTGGTTAGTCCGTCACGATTCACCGAACTGTAACAAGAAATAGGATACATTATTAGCATAAGGTTAGTTTTAATCATCTCCAAATGATGTCAACTTGGTTGGTGAAACGCGCGTGGAGTGCAGTATATGCTCTCTTGGTGTTTTGTCGTACCATGTCAGTGTTTTCTATTTGTATAAAAAAATACCTATTTTTATGTGAACTTGACGCCCGAACTATTTACTGTATACTTTGAGTTTAACAATATCATTACCTTGCATCGAGGAGAGCTTAAAAGCATGCACGTAAATAAGGAGTATAGTACTTAATAGAGGTCTCTAGTAGAGTGGCTTTTACAATGATATTGTTCACCGCTAGTAAATTTAATAAATCACTGAAAATATCGAATGCGCCTGTTGCTGCAGAGGAAGTTGAATTTTATCACTTTATTCGTCTTTTATTTCACAATGTATTCGAGAAATTGTAGAATTTTTTTTTTTTATTTTAATCTTATTTCAGATGCTCTTCGTCAAGCTGTCATTGTAGGCAGAGTAAATATAGTGTGGTTTTGGGCTTTGGGTAGTTAGTACTCTGATAACCGACACGTTTAACCCATTTCATTGTGAGTACGGTTCCGTGATAAATTTATAAAAAGAGATACTTATTTGGAAACCTAAATAAAAAAAGTAAATTTATTTAATGAAACTCGAAGGGATGATATAAATTATTTACAAAAATTTATTTTACTTTGTCTGCCTGCCTAATACTGTAATTGATTCACATATTTGTGAAACAGCATAAGTCAGAAAAACGAAACTGAGAAAACTGAAGAGAACTGTTTTATACATTTGGAAACTTAAGCCTATTAGTCAGTGTCCTGTAGTGTTTCTCCATTAAACAGATATATTCTTTTAATGTTAAACACGGACACAAAGCAACTGGGATTTCACTGCTGAACGATGTGTTTATATGTGAAGAACAGTATTTCATCATAAAATCAAATGACCAAATTAGTGACTTATGAGGTTTCTCAAATAAGTGGTTTAATTGTATAATTGTGTGTGTGTACCTACAAGGCAACAAATTTAGCCTTGATTTATAGAATGTATAGCGGGTATGCCACTTCAGACTTTCATTGCTGCTACTATACAAACAAGTATAAGGAGTGACTGGATTTTCTGATGCATATTTCAGGGGGCAATTGTACATGGGAAAATATGAAGAAAACTTCCTATAAACATATGTCCGAAAATTTCTCCTAGGGGAGCTTGAGCCCTGTGAAGAGGGTATCCAAGAACTGGTTTTTATTTAATATCTCGGTAACCCTTCAAGCTGCAGAGACGCGCTTTAGCACACAGCTCATTATCAATAAGGTCACCATTTAATGGCGTTAACCAATATGAACTTCAACAGAGACGTGTGGAACTGGTGTGAGTCCGTCTACCTACTTGACACCTATTTCTTGTCTTTATTTTTCTTTTGACTTTATTTTTCTTTTGACTTTATTTTTCTTTTGACTTTTTATCACCGAAATATGATTTTCCACTAATCTTTATACAAAAAAGGTCCTCTTTTCCCAAGGTCGTAAACAAACCGTTTTCTAGAGAATATAAATAAATATAAATTTTTCTACTTTTTATTGGAATAGTAATGTTACTGTAAAAAACCGAACATACATGAACCCTAGGATTGACCAGATTGATGTGGTAAATGTACGAAAAAACTGTCATTAATTTCAATTCGAGCTTTTACCACCCCTTTGCAGTCAGGCAGCTTGTTTTTTCTTGTTCATATGTTGTTTTTTATGTCAAAGATAGAACATGCTTATTGGCCACTATGGGGCGTGTGACACAATTTTATTCATACATTTACTGCATCAAACTGGTCAATCCCATGATTCACTGATTTTCGGACCTTTAGAGTAACAACAACTCTTCGTAAGCTAAGACATGTCATTTTATTAAATTTAAACATATTCTAATACCTTGTATCCAAAAAAATTTTAATACTGAAAGTAATATACCTCTTCTGAAAGGAAAATTCTCCAATATTGGCAAGGGTTACCAGGATTAGTTCATTCGAAGGCGTTTATAAAATACCCCTTGAAATCAAGAACTAAGAAACTTTTAGAGTTAAACAGTGTAAACCTAAAAACTCTAACAGGCCTATATACTGGGCACTGCCGACTAAACTATCATCTGCATAAACTCGGCCTAGCGGAACACGCCGAGTGCCATCTATGCCTGGAGATTGATGAGAACGCAGACCACAACTTATGCATCTGTTCCACTGTGGAGAGGATCCGATTCTCAATATTTGGCAAAGTGCAACTGCTGCCAGAGGATCTGGACACATTCTCACCCAATAAAGTTATCAGTTTCATTAAGAAACTGAACTTATTGTGTGAAATGTAACTAGAAGTGAGCCACAATAGGCCTGCTGATGGCCGCAGTGGAGGGTCCGCGGGAACCCGCTCACAAAAAACCTAACCTAACCTAATATACCCCTTAACCCAATATGAACGAACATTTTAATACATTATATGCCATATACCTCCACTATTAATAGTATTATAAACCACATTTTAAAACAGTAATTTAAAAAGTGAGTAAGTTTATAGATTAAATTTAGTTATTTGTTTGAACTAAAGGGTAAAGAGGTAGAGAAGATGATACGATATGACAAAGGTAAGTAATACATTGTATAAATCAGGAAGAAGTAATAAATTTCACGTTAATTTTGTTTTGATTTATCATTAAAAACGTTAAATTCAGTAGTTTATAGTTACGTGTGATTAGAGGATATAACTAAAGGTGTCATTTCAAACATGGTCAAGAGTTTTAAAAGAAGAAATGAAGTTTATTTATGAATAATAAGCAGACAGCAAAGAGTATGTAGATAATGTATAGACTATTCACTAGGAATGAAGTAATAAATATTATAACCTCAGACAAAGTTGTTGGTAACTAAAAGAAGAAAAAATTAATGACAAGTTGGCATGCTTGTTGCATGTATGCCTACATTTTATTGTACAGACTGAAAAGGTGATAATTTTTAATGAATGAAGTGTAATCAAACTTTAAATTCAGAAGAACACCAGTTTGAATATTCAATAATATACTGATAGCATTGGAACCAATGAAAATAATTTGTACTTAACCATACTAAAAAACACCAAAACGCAGATATACAAAAAAATGAGCAGAGCAGAAGATGCTGCACTTTGCCAAATTTTCTAACTATAAATAGTAATAAATTGCAAGTTTATAAACAAATATCTCTTCAACCTCTTAATTTAGACGAATACTCTGTATTTGATTGAATCCAGAAGGGTAATTGTGGAATATTAAAACAGTATAATTTTTTTTCTTTCGACTCATGGAGTCCATTACCTTCATATAAACAATTGAGTCAGCCAAGTTGAAGTTCTGTAGGTTAAACCATTTTGAAGTTATTTAAAAAAGAACAAGCCGGTGGTCTCCACCTACTGTTACGTCGTAAGGGTGCATTTTCTTATGTAGGTAAAATCGTACTATTTTGACCTCAGAAATCTATGGTCAACCGTTGTCCATGCATTTTCGAGACACCCTGTACATTACATAATTTAAACAAAAAATATTCAAAATTAAATAGGCAAGATCTATGTAATTTATAATTTAAAGTCTAATAAATGTTATGGTACTTTCAAAAACAGTCATGAAATACATGATTAGAGGTATGCAAACAAATTTCAGATTTTTTTTTGTAAGCTTAATGAAATTTATCTGACTATTATGTACTTATTTAACTTCATCAAATAAGTATAATAATAAATGTTTGCTATAAAAGAATTTATATGTACACGTTTTAATTCAGTTCAGTTTTATTCAGTCTTCATCTGATGTCAATATTTTTTAGGTTTAATAAAAAGTTTTTATTAGTTACATTAATTTTTCCAGATAATAAAGGTCGATTTTTACATAAAAATTATAAGTATTATACATCATAAAACTAAAAGAATATCCGGTTAATGGTCTCTGCAAAAAGAATTTATGAAAATATAATGTGACATAAAAGGGAACAAAATTAAAATTCTTACTTTATTCTATTTACGTACTTAAACAGAAACGTGCAATTTAAGCATATGCAACACTAAAATGTTACATCACAATTTTCTCATTATTGGCCAGTATTATATTCTGTGCAGATATTAGCTGTATAGACCACACTTCTATAATTATCACGTAAATATATTGGCATTTTTTATATGATTACTCTGACATACTCACGACTTATTTGGACGTACAATTACCTGAGCCTTTCTCCACTAATTTCCATTAGTGGGACCGCCAGTTTACCAACTGGCCGTCCCAAGCGTATTTTATGCACATATGTAACATTATATTGATACATTATAATTATTTTAAATTGTAATACATTTTTTTCTGATTATTGACTATTGAAAAGACAGATTCATCTATATTTCATCTTAAAAAATCAATTATGACAATGGAGGATCAATAAATAATTATGTAAAGAACTCACCAGGGGACTGTTGTTCCGTTCGGGCGAAACTCGTCCATCAACGATGAGGTGTTAAATACTACTGTTAAAATTAGTGATGGGAACTATCGATTAATAACTATCGAATGATTCGATAGTTGGTACTTATTCGAATAATTCGATAATTTAATTACGAACGAATGAATTTAAAAAATGTCAGATTTAAGAAAGGAGGTTATGAATATGCATAGACGGAGACGGTATTTGATTCATAGACAAGAGACATTTTATTATGTGATGGGTACGATAAACAGTGTAAACAACAAAATAAACAACACGCAACTTCCAACTAAGTGATGATAATATGTGACTGATACAAGGCTATGTCGGTTCTGATGCTACAGACCAATTTTTTATGAGAGGTGAAGCTCAGCAGCATTAATTAGCAAGTAATCTTCGCGAAATTTGTTTACCTTAAGCTGTAGAATGATTTTTGTGATTTTTTTTAAACTTCACCAGGGGATTGTTTACAAAGTTAAAGGACAACTTTTTAGTGTTATTTTATCGAAATAAATATTTCAAATAGAAGTTTTTCCGCCTTGTAATTTTGCATAAACCTTCATAGATCAACTACAAACCGCACTACTTATCAAACACAAAGCATTCTTAGATGTTTGTTCTCAGTTGTAATGTGTTAAGCAGGGACAAACCAGGGGACTGTCTTTTCAGTGGTTGAAACGCAAAAAAAAGAAAGAAATATAGATGAATGTATCATTTCAATAGTAAATTATAATCAGAAAAAAATGTATTACAATTTAAAATAGTTATAACGTATTAATATAATGTTATATGCGTAAAATACGCTTGGGACCGACAGTTTCCCATTAGTAGAGAAAGACCCATCTACAGAATATTTTATAAATACTGAGTTCCTATTTTTATCTAAATCAGTACAATTGTGCAGACTTTTTTGATCACGCTGTCATATGTCTGACGCTATTAGATGTCCACATAGTGCATAGCTCCGTGTAGGATATTTTAAATAACCTTCATTTTTTTCTCAAATTTTTTTACGACAAATACTTTCCGAGATAATCTATTTGCTATTCAAATTCCGATGTCAGCGAGCCGACAGAATGCAAATTTTTTATGATAAAAAATTTTTGAAATTTACTTCATCGTGATTGTTATTTAGGATATCTAGAACATGCATGAATTTTTTCAAATTTAATCATAAATTTTTAGTCGCCTAAAATCAATCAAAATTTTAGAACATAATTTTTTATATACAATTAAACATATCACACCTATCTCAGATAAAATCTCGAACGAAATTATAGTTAAAAAGCATAACATATATGGGATATTAAAAATCGATACTATTCAGAGCACACATAAATATTCTGACGTACAAGAATGCCTCCTAAATTACAGATCAAATCTGTTTAGCAGGCGCAAGCTATCGCAGCCTTTGTTCGGATATCTTCCATCGTTGTGGAAAGTAAAAAGTTTTAAGAACTTTCTTTGTACAGATTCGATTGACTTGATATGGCAGTAATAAACTGGTTTCCAAATAAGTGAGCAGTACTTGAGTTTAGAGCGAAAATATATGAAAGATATTAGGATAATGTTGTCTCAGAAGTGACCCCGATTGAGAATAAATCTTGCTATCTCTTTGGTCTACTGGATTTTATTAAAATTGATAGTTTTATTAATTAATGTTTATACATTCTAAAAATTTATTTTCTTATTTAATTTTGATAAGTTTATTTTCCTCAGTATGAAACTACAGAAAATATTAATTCAGGTCGCGTACTGCCCTCGTCAGCTTGTTGGGACGTGTTCTCGATATTCTGGTTAACCTTTAATACCTTCAGATGAAATAACTTTATAAAACCATTAAGGATAATAATCCGTTCAACCCCTAACAGTAAAGCTTTTTTAATTCAATATTTACAGTGGATTTTATTGGATAATGAATTTATACGTTTTATTAATAAAGGAGGTAAACTGATTTTCTAATCAATCCAATTATTTGTATGCAATGGGAACGTATATCGAACATTGTTTTTATTATATTGAAAAATAACCTAAAAATATTCATGGGAATATAAATTTTTCTTCAATCAAGAAATAATAAAACTAATTATTGAACACGAAAACCTTACATATTTACTTAATATTATCATGATAAGTTTCTATCTTTAAAATAAATTTGGTTACAATCTGATGTAATTCAATACTTGCAAAACTTTGTATCTGCGCCGGAAATTTCGATTGTCACTAATGTTTTTATGTGTGGCGAGAATCATACATGCATACGTTTTAAATCAAACTAGTACTATGGACATACAGCCTTTTAATAGAAGGCAACTCGTATAACTAAAATAACGCAATAGACCATAATAAATACCTAGCCCATATTTATACTAGTTCCTTTGATAATATACTTTTACTCTTATGATCGCATGTGTGTGTTAGAGTTACATTCACCAATACTTTCAGCCCTCTTCTTATTAACTTTGAATGTTACAAATCTCGCCAACATAACCCCAAGGTAAGATGTTGTGTCATATATGCATTAAGAATGAACATATTAACGCGATGACACATCACCTAGCGTCAACCCTGGAAATGACGTCATTTACCGCTACCTCCCGATCTCTACATCATCAGTAACACCACATACAGACAATGTAGTTCTAAGAAAATAATATAACTTGTAATTTGTTCTACCTCCATTATTGTAAAATTTGTGAGATATAATAAGAATAAGACATCGTCCATACAGGATCGTTCAGTTTGAGTAACTCATGATAAATCTTTTAAAGATAGAGGAGTTTGTCGAAAACTAGTGCTCATGGGCTCATTAAGAGGGTGGCAGTATATGCAGTTTTTCTGGTACATGTCCGAAACTTACTGTTTTTTGTCTCATTAATTATTTACGTGGGGTTGCCCATGGAGTAGGGTGTAGTTTTTCACTCCCAATTTTTTCCTTACACTCTTTTAGAAAATATAACTGCAGATCATCATTCTACATTAAAAAATACATAAGAGGGTGCACCTACTAAGACTCCATAAGATCAATAATTGTTTACGAGATTTTTACGTATTGCTTTTCATTAATAATTATTACTAATGTTGACGCAATTAAAACAAAGTAAGAATTTAAAAATAAATTCTGTTTTCAGTCATAGTAGTCTTTTGAATATTGAATATATTGCTGTGTAAAGCGCGAAGTGTAGCCAGTAAAGAAAGTGAATACGAGTGATGGCTGCGAACTAGGATCAAATGAGATGGAATAAGACACACCCAGCGAACGTTGGGATAGGCTCCCGTCTGTGCCTCACCAGCCACCTACAATACACAGTTATGTCCATCTCGCTTGTTCAATAGGTCTTTGTTACCAATTGGCCACATTTGGCGGTTTACATACGGTATATAATCATACAAATTGTATTTTATTTTTTAAATCATTTTAAAAGGTCATTTTGAAGATTCTAAAAATGTCAGCTATCTAATTTTCACATATTAAAAATAATTACTATAATTTTAATTGAACATCAATAATTTAGAGGACACTTACTACTACACGTGTTTTATATTCTTTTATATATCATAGTTCTAATGTAGGTGGAAGTGTATGCAGTACACACTAAGTTTTTTGTCTCGACTGTTTTTTACTAGTTTTGTGTATATTTTTGTTAATTTATATGGAAACAAATGTTTCTTGCCTGCATTTATGATTTAACAATAATATATTAAAATTGCCTACTTGACTTGACTGACTTTGTTATTATGTTAATTACAGAGATTAAGCTCCATGTTCAATAAAATATTTTGGAATATATGACAGGTCGAAGATACCATATTCATGTTTATTCTGAGGTAATTATTTTAGTTGTCATAAATATAGTTGTTGTGTTTTATCTGTTGCTAAAAAACTAAATTTTCTTATTAAAGTTGTTTATATTGTAGCCTTGAAGAGGTTTACGTCGAGTAAACGAAACGTCGGCAAAAGAATAACATTTATTTTTATTGTCCTATGCCGACCATTTTTTCCTATCCTCTCAGTATAGCTAAGGACACAATTTTTAATTAAGAAAATGAAAATAATGCCAGGTGCTTGTAAACTATTGATCCTATCGACTTTTTAGTACGTGTTTTTGTGTACTTTTTAATGTACAATGATGTTCTGGAGATAATAGTGTAAATGAAAAAATCGGCGTTTGTCAAGGATCAATGATTGCTTCATTTCTTTTTTTAATTTTTGTTAATGACCTGTATATGTTACGTAGCTAGGGAGAGAAATATGTACGTACGCACATGATATCAATGATTATAAACGCAGGTTGCGTACTGGAATATCGAGAATATGGTAAATGCAGTGCTAAAATAAATAGAAGACTGGTTAAAAATAATATGTATTGTGTTTTGTATATAACTATTATCAGTTTATGTTTTTATCTACTATGTTTATTATTTTGATAACAACAAACGAATTTAAACGTAAGTGCAGATTGTTATTAATTCAAACACGTAATTAATATGCTTTTGTAACTTTATGATTGCTTTTACCTAAAAAATAAATAAGTGAATAAAAATTTCATAATCTTTAGGTACTAATTCTGTTTTAACCTTTTTTGAATTACATTACTTGTTCCCATTTTAATTTAATGTTTATTGTTATATAATTTTTTCTCTTCAATGAGTGTTGCGTAAATACACAAATTTTAATTAATCTCTATTCTGTGATAATAAATTATTAAAAGTGTATCATTTATTTCAATACGTATGTTTTTCTTCCCAAAAAATAGCATTAAGCACTAAGTCCAAAGATAATATACATATAACAGGCAACCAAATATTCAGTTAAAGTTAAAAATAACAATAATAGGGAATTATATGCCGATCACTTGCTTCAACTTCTGCTACAAGATATTTACATGTATCTTGTATGCTAGGACATTGAAGTCTGTTGATCCGGTCTTCCAGAACATACACAAACAGCGTGGTGCTAAGAAGGGCATGGCAGGTTGCATGGACAGCCTGCTGTCACACCGGATTCTGTGCAATATATGCGAAATGTATCAATGGTTTTGACACAACATCGCATGAGCTATTGTTACACTTGCTCGAATGACTTACGGTACCAGCACCACTAGTGCGAAGCATAGAACAAATGCTGCCTATCGGAGGACTCGCTTCACCATAACTTCTGGTGCATAACGGGTCATGACAGAGCAGATGGCATTCAGGAGAGGAGTATTCCAGAATAACTCCCTGAGTCCTCTCCTCTTCTGCAACTCACTGCTGCCGTTGTCTGTTGGGCTCCGCCAAACCTGCAGATATCAATACGCACCATACAGCGACCAGAGGCATAAGGTGGATCACCTTAAACTTTATGCCTCTAGAGAGCGCGAACTAAAAACGCTCTTACGGTGGTCGAGGATTACACGCAGGAATTCTCTGAAGATGCGCAGCTTGCAGACGGAAGCATTCTACGACATCTAGATTCCGGAGAGATCTATACATATCTGGGTGTGCCACAAAGGCAAATCCAGAAAGTAATAGAGGATGTCAGTACAGACACCGCCTCCGAAATATTTGATCCTCCAAACTTTCGGGGAAGAAAAAAGTGTATGCGATTAACATGCTAGCCGCTTCGGTTCTGCTGTACTCCTTTGGAGTAGTGAAACGGACTATAGACGAGCTGCGCCAATAGACAGAGATACCCGCAAGATGATGAATATTTACAAAAAGCATTCTAGATCGCCCATTCATCGTGTGCCACGGATGGCCGAGAACTCTTGAGTCTGAAGTGTATGCATAGCAGAATAGTACTGAGTATAGCATGTAACATCATCAAGAGCTCAGACCTCCTCTTTGAAAAAGTCAGTCACTGAGCTTTAGCCAAATTATCTGAAAGCCAGAATTAGAGCTGCTGAACAGGAAAAACTGTTTCGGCAGCATGTCGATAAACCCCTGCATGGTGTCATCTATAAGAATATAGAAGCACTGGGTTTATCGAACAGACTAAAATTTGCCTATTTAAGATCAGCCCGATTTAAGTCAGAGACCGAGGGATTCATTATGGCCTACCAGGATAGTGTTATTAACAACTTGACCCACTGTAGCCTCGTCTGACTTGTAGAAGTTGCTGATATCAATTGCAGGACCTGCCGTCAGGCGCCGGAATCATTCATGCACCTACTCTCTGTATGCCCCATATATGCTATTTCGGCCTACATCCACCGACATAACGCGGCGTTATGAGTGCTCTATTACCACCTAATGCACTCGTACAGGGTAGACCAGACACCAGTGCTGCCTTACGTCCCCGGAGTCCATTAATTGTCGAGAACGCGAAATGTCGTATTTATGGCTATAGGTAATTTGCTAGCGCTCCACCCGTGAGGTTGGGAGGCCACGAGAGGACTGTTCAGCAAGGGGCAACCGAAAAAAATAAATAAATAAAATAAGCACCACAGAAATTAGACAACCCTCGAAATCCAAAACCGAAGCTGTCTAGAAGGGAATTACACTTAGAAAAAGGTGGACATACAATCATTCTCATTGCCATTACGAGTGCCGGTGGCGGAATTCGAACCTGCAGCTACTATAGAAATATTTTTACGCTTGAAATCGCGCGCTTTAGCTAATTTTACCACCGTGCTGTTATACATATAAACAATTTATTTATTTATGGAAACAATTTATTTATATATTTATATAAGCATAAAATTATTAGGAACAGTAAATAAACTGTACGTTAAAATTCACCGAACAAATCAGTCCGGTACGCCAAGTCAAAAAATATATTCGGTATTTTAAATCGAAAAAATGAAGTTAACTATTCATATATTCTGGCTTAAATTACCATATAATGTAATTTGATAAATGATCAATCAGCTGATGTGAGCCGAACTTTATTCATGCAAAAATGAAAAATTATTAGAATCATTTTCAGTTTATCATTCCGAGAATCTTGCTGTGAAACTTCATGAAAAACGAAATATTAACTGTCATTTATATATTTAAAATTTCTAGTTTTATTTACAAAAATACTAATTTGTTTCAACTTAACAAATTATAGGGATGGGCACTCGATAGAAAAACATCGATGTCAATTAAACATCGATGTTTCGATTCATCGATGTTATTTACGTTTTGAAAATTTTGGAATTTTGGAAACCTTGGAAGTTTACAGAGACCTACATAAAACGACATTTGCTTTAAAATGGAACCCACACACATGGAAAATACGTACAAAATATTCTTGACGTAAGCAGTTGAACTGAAGAAAACTATAACACATTATACTCGTCTACAACTGCGCACATTTATTTTAATCAAATAAATGATGCACCTGAACTACACTATACCACAAATACTATATGCATTATTTGCAAACAGGACCTATTTACGTTAATTGAGGCTACAAGGTCGGATACAAAAATCCATTCCTACTGTGTAGGTAGTTTTATAATTTCAGTTGTAGCTAATTAACACCACATTATGTTAAAATGTTTTTTCCGCAACCGTTTTTGGTCAATTTACTGGCCTAGCCCAGTGAACGGTCTTTACCGATTCCTTATGTCACTTTTGGTTGACAACAGTATCTGATGACAACTAAAAAATATTAATCCAGTCTTCTTTGAAGTAAGCGTCTGGCATCTGTCAGCTGAATTTTATGAATTTTGTTTGCAAAATATTTCGAGTTAAAAAGTATTCTGTGACTAGCAGAAAGTAGAAAAAATATTGTATCTTTACTGGATCCACCGGCTTCTAGGACTCACCATCGATCGCCCCGAAAATTGTGCTATGATTTTAACACGTTTTTAAAGTGAGGAAGTTATGTATTCGTGAAAAAAATTTTGAAAATTTTTATTGCAATTCTGGACGAATCTCGACGAATTATGACGATACACAAAATTTCGGACAGAAAAAAATTTCTGTCTGTGTGTCAGTCTGAACTACTCATTTCCGACGTCAGGCTAATCCAAGCCAATAAGCCTGACATAGTTCCTATGGACCATCAAACTAAAGTGATGTATGTCATCGAATTTTCGGCCCTGTCGAGAGAAACATCACCGCCGAGTGGCTGGTAGACCAAATACAGAAAACGGTCATTCTAGGTTCTCTCCGTTTGCTTATGGCACATGATTCTGGGATCTACAGCCACTAACCGTACTAGATGTGAGAAGTTGCTGTAGTAATTCACCGGCGCTAATCGCGTGAGGTGTCGGAGTCTACAAGAAGACTGTCCTGCATCGGTTTTACCGACAATAAAATAATAATAATAAATACCACAAAAATTAAGGTAAACCCCGAATTCAAAGTCAAAGCTGTTCAGAAGAGGATTATATATAGAAAAACGTGGACATGCAACCATTTCCATCGACATTACCAGTGCCGGTGACCGGCTTTGAACCCGCAGCTACGATAATTAGATTTCTAGTCACGCTTGCCATGGGTCGCTCTAGTCAACTGCGCCACCGAGTCGATAAATAAATTAAAAGAGATTTGCTTTCAATTTTGTATACCTATAGTAATTTCCACGAAAAATTCCTGGCCTATATAACTACTAGACTCACTGGATAACCATATTATTTAGAATTCAATAATTCTTAGAAGAGCTATGTATATAGAAGCAGTCCCAAAGAAGTCAAGGAAAAATTAAAATAATGCTATAAACAAAAGTTATACAGAATTCAGAATTAGGACGATTGATGAATTAACCATGCCTTTACGCCAAGTAGTATCTCATCCTTTCCACGTGAAACCTTAGGGATATCCACTTTTCACTACGTCTGCCTCTCAAATTCTCTCTAGACACGAACATGCCTATCTAAGTGGAACTGATAAAATTAGTATTCATCTGGTAAATATACAGTTACTATATTCTGTCACCCTTGAGATCCGTAAGTCTCTTCAAGTTGTGTGGTGTTCCCTTCCTAATATAATATTTTGCTAATGTTTTAAATACTTATTAAATATATTAAAATATAGTTAAGTTATACCGAGAGTCAAATAATTCATTCATCATTCCCTTTAATGAGAAATATTTAATAAAATTTATAGTAATTTTGACCATTTCAATTGGATGAGCAAAATAAATGAGGATATATAGTGAAAGATGTGAAGAAAATATGATTAAGGAATTTATAAAGACGTATATTTAATTTGATATATAGGGTGTTTCCTAAATACGTTTCAATAATTTAGGAAATGAATCCTTGACTTATTTCATGAAAGAAAGTTCATACGGATATATTATGTCTAAAAATGCACCATTGCATGGAAGAAACGGTATTATTTTGATGTTGCCTCCCCACATAGAGATACTCTATTAAAATTTGGTATACTTACTGTGTTTTGGATTGAAATTATTTTGCTCATAAAAAATTTGGTATATCATTTCGAGTGACGAGGGTGAGGGCTGAGCTAAATCATTCTTTAGCTCGAAATGACACATTTTTCTGAATCTGACCCATTTTCAAATAAGAAAAATTATATTCTAGCTAAAAAAGATCCTCTTGTAGTTTCAGAAAATACATCGAGGAATGACAGAAAAAGGACAAAAAGTATGCATTTACAAATTGTTTATCTGTGAATCAACAACATACAAAAGGAATAGCACATAAAGTACTGGAAACGACCTCCACCAGCCATGATATAAATTCTTCATCCTTCTCACAGATAGGCGAATACGAAATAAAATACTACATGGGCAGACTTACCCACTACTACGAAAATTCCAAAATTAAGATAAATTAATACAAATCTGAAGTAATAACATACATGAGAAAATTCACAAATATTAAAATTTTTACCCATCTTAAGATAAATAATGAAATTATTAGTGTTAAAAATAGTTAGATATCTAGGCGGAACTCTAGATTGTTGATTATATTTTATACCCATATAACTGCTGCTGTACATAAAACTTACACGAATGTATGTATGTAAGATCTATTTCCTTATTAATAGGAGTACAATAACGGTAAAAATAAACTTATTATATAAAACAATCTTTAGACCCATATGGATGTATGGCTGTGTTGCCTGGAACATCATTTCAGATACACAATATCTTCAGACAACACAAAATAAACTTAGGTAGGTTAATCCCATATGAGTAATTATTCATGATAAAGCAAACAGAAAAATTCTCATAAAATTCCTGTGTCTGAAGATGTGAAGTAATTACTTGTTCACGAAACCGGTCACATTAATAAAAGGAATTTTATGAGAATTTTTCTGTTTGCTTTATCATGAACAAAATAAACTGTTCGGATTCATAACTAATGCCACCAGATATAGTGTAAACCGTACCATTAGAAACATGATAAAAATTAAGGTAAACTACGAGTAGCCGCCTGGCTGAATACGAAGTTCAAACGAAATTAACGATTGCTCAATAGAGTCAGGGTGCTTGCCAAAGCACCGAGAGGAGACAACAGACTAGCATATTTCAATATTGTACACTGAACTGATTCTGCGGTTGGCTCCTTGTGAAAAATATGTATTGACATTCACGCTGCGATCGCTCCATCATGCTAGCAACACACGGGTGACTGTAAACTGGACATATCGCTAGTCATGTATCTAATGGTCTGGCTCAATCTGTATTTAAATATATATACCCTACATGAAAATGCTAAAATATTGCCCATTAGCTAGTATATAACTGAAACGGTTCTAATATTTATGTCGGAAAGTATTTAAAAATCTGTGAATTAACTCGAAATATAACAGATATCCGAGGACATCATATACTGTTGCATGAAACACTTCAATCATCAATAATATAATGTAACAAAGTGACGTTAACAGAAAATGACAGACATACGGACAAAAATAATACAGACCACATACATATTGCACAACAACCACACGAAACAAACATTACTTATATACTCACCAGGACACAAACACACACATAAACATAACTTAGGATGGCTACAGCTATATTTATGAGTAATTAATATGCATAAAAACAAAAAATACCAACGCTATTTTAAAAAACGTTTTTAATAGGTTTTCCTGTATACCAGTGAAATATAATATAGCTGAATTTATTTTAGTTACTCGTATGGGATATACAATTTAACTGAATCCACTGTGACTAACAAGAGAAAAGTGGAAACAATACCCTAAACTAATAATGCTGCCGTCGTATATTAGATATAATATGTTAATTGTAACATGTATTGTTATATATATTATGGTGATATCAATGAGATACTATAAAAACTATAAAATTACCACAAGTTATGATTGTGTTAATGGGAATAAAAGTTTTAAATTGGAATTGGTGGTCTTGCCTGCCATCGAGTTGACCCACGAGTACCTAGCCATCGATTTCCAAAACGATAATTTAAATATCTCCTAACTCCAAGTATATTATGGGGCGGAGCCCCATCCGGCTGGAAAATTAATATTCTCTGTCGAGCAATAGGTAAATCCTCCAAAGATTATTCTATTTTATTCCTTAAAAAATTCAAATATCTGTTGCCATTCAGAGGGCCACCAAACACAAATGGTCAAATTATTATGGTTACAATATTTCTATACAGACACTAAATCCAAACAGCCCTGCCATACTAATCTAGGATTTTCTTGTGCCCAATGTCTTAAATTATAATGGTTAAACAAGTCAGTATTAATAAATCGTGATCTGGTCTGAATACAAAATATTGAAATAATGAAAATTAAAAATATTTTTCTCATATTGCAATGCCATTACAATATTCGAAGCGTCTAGAGCGTTATCGTTTTAACAAATGTTGTTGAAGTTGATATTTGAAACTGCGATAATTGTGATTTTTTTAATGTTCTTTACTTACACCTAACTCTTGTTCCAACTTCCTTAGAGATGTAGAAGGGTCAATCTGAACCGCTGCTAAAAAAGATCTTTTCTGCTTATTCACTAACTATAAATTGTTCTTCTGCTAAATTGTACATGAGTTTTTTTTTCTGAATTCTCTAGTGATGTACGTTGGGATATCTCTGAAGATATAAACGGCAAGAAGCATGTAAATTTTTTTGGTATTCTTCATAAATAAGTACTCATTGAATAATTTTTTCCCTTCTTGTACAATGAAAAGAATCCATTTGCTATTTTAAATTTCACCTAATTATTTGCAAGCAACATTTTATAATAACGACAGATCTTTATTATTGACAACTGGATTTTTGTTTTTCCAAAGAAAACCTTGTATCTTTTAGCTGTAACGCTCAATTAATCCATCCTTTGTGTAAAACTGTTATTGTTACTATTGGATGATAGAAAGAGAATAATATCGATGAAAAGCTCACTCTGAGTTTACATCAGGGTCAGAAAATTAGACCGGAGACCAGGGCCTGTAACAACCAGTGTCTCATATGTTTGACGGAAAGACATATGTAGACAAATAAAAACAAACGTATAAAATGGTTAATGAAATGCATACCGCTTGATACAATTCAGAATAATTGAGGTCTGCCATCACATTACCAAACATTGTGACTGTTAAATTTGAGCGATTTGGTCTGTACATATGTTTGTATAAGGAAAATGAACGTTTCACATCTACCGAGGTTACTGGTGCAAATTCTAAGTAGTTCACATGTGCATTCACTGACAAACCGCGCAGACAATTTTCACGAATTTTACACATTGTTTTGAATCCCAGATTCCTGTGTAAAATATTTTTTTAGTTCATAGCTCGAATTTGCTATCTGATAGAGACAGAGCCTTTTAAACACTCAAAATTTTTGGTATAACATTAACAACCTTGTTACACCGAAAGTCAGTTGTTTCATCCACTGTCATTCACAAAAATTTGTTTCGTATGCCCTCTATAATATTTCCCAAAACATGAACTTTGTTCCAACAGCAGTCTCGGACCAGTTTTAAACCGTCAGAAATATTCGCCCAATTGCCTCTTAAACGCTAAGCTTTGTTGGAACAAACGTATGTTTTACGCACTGTATGGCTACTAGGTGAAGGAAAACCTGGTACATATTTTGCAAACAAACCTCTAAACTCAGCATTGTCAACTACGTTCTAAGGCAGACTACATGCACAGAACATGATACACAAACCATAAAACAATCCCTCTTTTGTAACTGTACCTGTCAATGGATAGCCGAATTTAAATGTCTTACAATCACGGCGTGTATGAAATACGTAATGTCGATTGCATGGAATAGACAGAATATGTGAACCATCTGTTGTAAAGTCATCGTAGTTTTCAATCATTTTTGTAGTTTGTGCACAAACGGTAGTGACTGCGGATTGCTAAGAGCATTTTATGTTAGAACCAAACCAGACACCATCATAAATAACTGCACGCTTTCATGTTGCTAAGTCAACGGTGAACTTGGGAGAAAATGTCTAGCTGCCTATAAGATTACATAGAAGTGTCCCGATTATTCACGGAATCATGCACCTTTTTGCCTTGATACTGGTTATACTGGTTGCATATATAACAAGTATATAAATAAACACACCACATGAATTATTTCGGAGAGAATTGTTGTTGCGCGTGTTTCTGTCCTGATTGAGTGGTGAAATAGCTAAGCTCTGCCAGGACGTTAATATAAATAAGATGATAAGAAAATAATAATTACAAGATCACAATAGTAAGGGTGTCTACCCTTATGACGAGTATCGATAATTATTTTATTTATAATGTATGTTTAGCATATCCATGCCTTCTTAAAACAAACAAATGTTATCTTCTGGGTTATTTATGAAAAATAGTTGTAAAAAGCTTTGCAAAGAAAATCACCTAAATATATAGAATGCTATTTAAAATAAGAAAGATGGAGTCACTTGAGGTTAAACCAGATGCGATTTTTTGAAGCAGATGAGAAAAAAAAATTTTTGTCTTCATCCTTGCAAATTTCAAATTTCTATCTCAAAAATTGTACAAAAATTTAGGGGGGATCCCTCGTCCCTGGGCCACCCGGTATAGTATACATGTACAGGATGATAAGAAATGAGTCATTCGCGTGAAAACCGACATACGTCACATATGTGAAGTTCTGGTTTACATTCTTGGAGTTTCTCTACAGTCGTTCAACTAAGTAGCAGGAATAATAGTTTTTTTATGCTCTGTTGCGATTTTGTTATAATTTTTTTTGGTGTTAACAACTCTAATTTTAAAGTTGCATCTCCTAAAAGTTTTTCGGATAAGAATTGAATCAGCCTGTATATACAGTATGTGTTTTAAAGTACTAGACATAGTGCATTGAAAAAAGACTGAAAATTGGCGTCGCATCGCGAGCATTATGCACTGTTGACCGCACGATAGTTAGATGGAAAATGAATTTTATGCTTTGCTAATACCAACGCTGACGAGCAGCGGCTTGTCTGGGTCTGATTTACGTTGGAACGTTGCTATTTAAGAGACCACTGTCAAATAATTCAATACACATACTTCACTTGATATTGTACAAGACATTTGATACATCGTCCAGTACAACAATAAACTTCGCTGATAGAAGGACCCTTTTATCGCATTTCTCTGTAATAGCAAACATGTAACAATACAATGCAGGTGCCGTGTTATTTTACATAGATATTGATCTTGCTACTGGGATATTCATGTAGGGAATATTATGCCGTCAATTCCAAAGGAACTGTTAACCATTAAAGATTAATCTAAATAAGGTCTCGCTAATAAACACATTAATTATTACGTGTTACTTTAGGTAGTTCAATTTTTTTAAATATAGGAGGAAGTACATAAGTATTTATTTTATATAAAATGCCCACCACCTATCAAATATCTTATACTGCACTCGATGTGCGTTTCGCCAACCAAGTTGGCATCATCTGGAAATGATTAAAACAGTTTTAGATAACTAAAACAGTTTTAACATCTCCAGATGATGCCAACTTGGTTTATGAAACACGCGTCGAGTATAGTATATGGTGTTTTAGCGTTTCGTAGAAAACTACGTCGTGTTATCTTCACATCAAAGGTTCCAACCAACTATCGTTATTAAGGACGATTACAAAATTTAGGAAATGAATTTTCCGTAATTCTCCCAAATCATTATTTTAAATAAAAACTATTACTCTGGGAGCATAGCGATTTCCGTGAATATGTTTGTGAAAAGTTATTGGGGGTGGTCCTGAGGTTACTGAGCAGTGATGATCACAGATATTGAGGGTCACCGTCTGAGATACGTTGCTGATAGCTTCAATAACATCCAAAGTTGGTAGAAAGGGTTCAGTGATTATTTTTCTATATTTCGTAAATAAACACAACTCAGGGTTATTAAGTATTTAGTATTAATCTTATATAGTCAATAAAGTTTTTTGTCATTATCAGAGTCCGGATTTATATTCCATTTATAAAACAAATACAGATATTAATAAACACCCCGCATAAAAATTCATCTGGTGTGTTTATTTATGTATCTGTAACATCTGCAATCAGTGGAACCAGGACAGAGCCAGAGAGTTACCTTACTGTGCGGGAATGAAAGAATTTCCCGTATACAATTATATTGAGCTTGGCAGTTTGCCCGCTGATACTGTTGGTGTCCTAGGGATACTAGTAGTAGTTTAGTAATGGTGGCAATCTGAATGTGTACGGGTGCGTGCGTTTTTGTTGCATAAAACACTCTTAGCAATGGTGCTGTCATTACCGTTTGTACGTAAACCACAAAAATGATTGAAAACTGCAATAAAAACAACAGAGATTTCTAAAAAAAATAATAATAAAATAGTTATTGCATATTACATAAGCACTCTTTCAAACCTAACATGTATTGCAAGTGTTTGATTTATTATCTACATAAAATTTTTGTACCAGCGCATTTAAGTAAAAATGACAATACAAAATATAAAAAAACTATACGTATTTATAATTGTTATCATGTAGGTTTGAAAAGATGCTTATGTTATGCCCAATAATTGTTTTATTATTATTATTTTTTTAGAAATGCATAAATATGAAACAAACAAAATATTTATTAAAATAACAGAGATGGTTTACATATCCTGTGTACTCCAGGCGATAGATATGTTATGATTTGTATGCATGTTTTGTGTATGAAGTTTTACTTTACCTAGTAGCCATACATGGCGTAAAATATATCTACCAAGTGTATATAAAAATTGTTTGGATTATAAAGGACGTACGAAATAAATTTTTGTGGGTGAAACTGATGAAAAACTGACTTTCAGTGTAATAAGGTTGTTAATATTATACTGAATTTTGAGTGTTTAAAAGGCTTTGTCTCTATTAGACAGCAAAAGTTGAGTTATAAACAATAAACTAAAACATGTTTTATATAGAAATCTGACATACAATACAATGTGGGTAATATTTGTGAAAATTATCTGTGCGGCTTGTCAGTGCCTACATATGTGAACTACTTAGAATTTGCACCATTAACCTCGGTAGATGTGGAACGTTCATTTTCCTTATACAAACGTATGTACAGACCAAATCACTCACATTTAACAGCAGTTAATGCAGAACAAATCTTAGGTGTGACGTGACTATGCATGCTAATGCGATGGCGGACTCCAGTCATTCTGAATAATATATTATATCAAGCGATATGTATTTCATCTCTTGAAGGAAGTACATAGTTCAGAATGTGTGCTTTGCGGGTTGCCGCACATTTGTTGTTCCCAACTCACTAGCAGTTAAATACATCTGACAACATCTCAACGTTGTTCTCCAATAGAAGTAGTGTATTTAGCAAGTCATAAATGGCAAGCTACGGTTTCTTGACTACGAGGAAGTCATTGGACATGTACAGTTAGCTAATACTAGAGTCCCTTAAGTAAAGAGTCTGGCCATAGGCATGTCATCTTTTTCATTGGCTCGGACGGTCATATTGTACGCGACGTCCATATTTCTCGAATTCATGCCTTGTTTACATTTAGTTTCTGTGTATTTTAATTTACACCGAAGGGTTGTTGCTTATTTCAAATAAGTAGTTTGAAGGTATGGGATATTGTTAACATTACCGACAATTAGTGTTTAAAATTCAGTGTAGATTTTAATAGATAACAGGAGAATCGCATAGTTTTAGTTATATAATATTAATTAATGCACGGTATTACTCAGTAAAAATACCGGGCTGTAGAGCTGCGTATTGTACCAAGATCCTACGGGATCCTCAGAGAAGAAAGGAAAAAGCCGTCAAAGTACGAAGGAAAAAATTGGATTCTTACAACTACTTCATATTTATGTGATGTTAATACTCGTAACTGCACATTTAAATATAGTTTTTTTTTACGTACACTTAATTATTTCCTAATTTACAATATGCAAAATTATTTACCATTTTATCTTTGAATGAATTCGCAAAAGCTTAAGCTAGTCCCAGGCCCCTAATTAGATTAACTTTATAAAGCTGTTTTGTTTGCGCTATAAAAATATAAAACCATGTGATTCCAAATAAGTTGGTTTAAAATAAATCTACACGGAAAAATTATACTTACATTTAAGTTAAAAACGTGACAAATGAAAAGATTAATTTTTTTTTAATCATTTCATATAAGTAAGTCGGTTTCAGGAATATATAAGGATTTTTTTTGTAAATTTGATTTTTCTCAAATTGTTATAACAATTGTTTATTTAAAGGAAATTGTAAATTATAATGAAAAAAATCCGAAAAGTAGATTATTATATTACTCCTTGTTGCCCAGTTTTCAAACAAATTGACAGAGTTTTTGATAAATCAACATTGTTAAACATTTTTCATGCAAGGGGATTGATAAAGTGGTACTTTTGTTTAGTGATGATTTTTTTCACGGTGAAACTTTAGATTTTACAATAAAATATCAAGGGATCAGACTTATCAGTTATTAAAAGACCCTATTTTGCACAATATTTTTGGTTTACGATAAATAATCTCCAAGTTGTTACCATTGGATGTTACCAAACTCGCCAAAATAACCACAAGATAAGATAATTCATATAGGCATGAACATATTGATGCGGTGATACACTTGTTAAAGGTCACCCTGAAATTGACGTCATACTAACCTACCGATCTCTATTTCTAAATATAGTTCCTCAAGGCAGAACCGTACTCGGCAAAAGGGAGAGGAAGCACAAAAATACATCGCCTGCTCGCTTCAATACATAAACAACATACGAATATAACCATCTCCTTCCTTTCGCATATACGGGTCTTTCCCTGAGCGGATAATACATGCCAAATTTAATAAAAATTCGCCAAGGGATAGCCGTGATATTGACAAGAAACCATTTTCCTTATAAAAGTTCTTTCGGCAAAACGCAAAAACAGGGATTATTTACTTTTATGGATAGAACTCACCCTATTACGGGTGTTTCTAAATTTATGATCACCGTGTGTAATGATAAGTTATTTTAATGTAATTGATAAGAAACCATTTTCCATATAAAGATTCTGTCGGTAAGATGCAAAAACAGGGCTTCTTTACCTTTGTGAATAGAACTGAACCTAATACGGGTGTGTCTAAATTTTTGACCACCCTGTAAAGAGATAAGTTATTTTAATGTCTTTTATCCATTAAAATTATTTGGAACCGACTGAACCTTTTTTTTTATATAAAATTATGCATATTCACAAATAAATTTAAAATGTCATAAATCTTGAATATTGAAAGTAGTTTCAGTTTTGTGAATACGACATTAAAAACGTTTGGGGACCGCTTCCTCTAGTGTCACATTCACATAAAAGTCTTGTTAAAAATGATTTATGGCGGTTTTTAAAAAGAAACAGTTTATCAAATAACATGCTGTAAGTATTATGGTTTTTATAAATTAGATAAACACAATACTTTAAAATTTCTTGAGGCATTGGGACATGACAGTATCAACATCAAAAGTTTTCAAAAGCTGTAGTCTTCTCTCCTCAAATATGTATCTTTTGTGTTCTGCATGAAGGCACATTAATGAAACTTTGTAAAGTTAACACAAAACTTCATTAAATGCTATTAGACTCCTTTTACGGAGTGTGGCCCAAATCTTCTCATAAATTTATACTTAATTTGATTGAGACATAAAAAAATTTTAAACAAAAATATTTGAAAACACAGTCTGGTGCGCTAAAAAGTATTAAAGTTTTAAAAGCTACATGCTATAATTTTCTAGTATATAACATTTTCGATTATCTGTACAATTCATGGTAACAAGTAAAGGAGCATATTCCTTACGCCAAAATACTATAAACAGTTCCTATGAAGATGGGTCCGATAGCGCTTCGTTTCCTAGGTACATGGCGATAGAGTTATCAGAAAATGATTTTTTTTATTTTAACACAAAACGGTTTTTGAATCTCCACGATATTTGGCATAATACTAAACAGTTCACAAGTATTGAATGTCTCAAGATATTATATTTCTCCTTTGTCAGAAGTCGATTGGAGTACTGTAGTGTTGCTTGGTCTCCGTACTATAATGTTCATATTATGATGCTCGAGCGTATACAACGTAAGTTTTGCAAATACTTGTATTTCATAAAGCATAAAAGATACCCCGAGCAGAATTATAGCTATAGGGCTTTATTAAATGAATTTGAAATCGAGCCATTTTTCGTGCGGTGTAAAGTAACGAATATTACATACTTGTACAAAATTATCCATGGTCAAATTGATAACCCTCAATTCTTAGATCAGGTGCATATTAATATACCTAGGATAAGTACTAGACAGCCTTCAATCTTTTTTTATGATACACCCCACACCAATCAGCACATGAATTCACCATTACATTCTATGTCTAGACAATACAATGAATTGCAGAATTTTGTTGATATATTTTGTGATAATTTTATGCATTTTTCTCGTTCGCTTAAAGAAGCTGTTTTAACTAATTGTGCATTTTGACCTTGACTATTGTTGATTACGCCGTTCATGTATGTTATTTAATATTATTCGTATCTCCACCATTTAATGTTTTTTTTTTACTTAAACTTTTGTTAAATATTAGCTTTTATTTTTTGTGTAATGTCATGGACTTAACTAAGTCCTTTGAGCATATCCTGTATTTGGACAGATGTGTCTGTCGCACTTCTATTTTCCATATTCTATTTTTTTTAATGTTTAGCTATAGATTTTTGCTGCGCTAAATTATATTTGTAATGAAATACTGTAATTTGCTATGTTTTTGTATCCTATTTATGGGCAGTTTTGTCTGTTGGATTTCAATAAACCTTATTATTATTATTATAATAGATTTGAGGTAATATTTTACGATTTTGCATTCCATTTATTCCACATATATTAATGGGGTGGAGAGACAAGAGTTTTAAATATGAAAAAAGATTATGTGGGAAAACTCTAAAAGATAATGAAATGACACTCCTGTAGTCATGGTTAAGATGTATCGTTTTCGAGAAAATGTACAAATTATTTTTTTAAAGCTAGTTAGAGGCCCAACTGTAAGAATTAAATTTTCTGATTTCAAAACTAATTGCAATTGTCGAAATAAAAAAACAAATGATCATTGTAATAATATTTTCAAAAAGAAGTCTATTTTCCCAACTTAAAATACTTAATAGGACTACGTTTAGGGTTTGAAAATTCTTCTTTCAGGATTTTATCAACTCGAGAAATAATGAAACTCAATAATACCTCCCTCAGATCTTAATTTCAACAAATATTTTGAGAAGTAAATTCAACTGTTTCTTTTTTTGTCCAGTGCCTTTAGACAAAAAATATATCGTTTAAAGAGAAAAGTCCAAGAAAGCTGCATTTTTTTTCACATTAATTTCCTCGATTTAAAAACGTCTCCGTTTTACGCAAAATTTTTTACGGTGCGTAAAAGGTTTAAAAAAGTGTTTTTTTTTCGTGAATATCTCGTTTCATTTAATTATACGAATATGAACTTTATTATAAGATCGAAAGATTATAAAATATCTACAAAAAAGGTCCTTACTCGTTTTATCATACGAGTTATAGTTTTCAAGAAAACCTGATGTAAAAGTTTTGACACAAGCAAATACTTCAATTTTACTTCCCACTGATATTGTAAAATTACATTTTGAAAATAAATTTAGGTGAGTACGTTTTAAAACTTAAAAAGGGACGATAGCATAATTAATTGTTGCTTTCTCCAGTTATCGTCTTGTTTTCTCAATCATGAAAAATTACATTAGAGAAAAAATAGAACATTTTATATAAATATAATTTTTACATTTACAACAACTAATTCAATAGGATCTCAAACGGTTACCAATAAAGATAAAATAAATGTTTTGGATAAATGTGGTATTTATAAATTGAAATGTGGAACATGTCAATTAATTTACATGCTTAATAAACAATATCTCCTATCACATATAAAGGAGAAGTACTACTTATGCCATCTAAAAATTGTAAGAACCAGAGAAGTTTGTAAAAAAAAATCTTTTCTGAAAACTTTTAGCTTAAGCGAGTGGTCAGTAAGCTGAGCAATGGGGAAAAACGACGATGCAGGAATTCACCAGAACAAAGAAAAAAATACAGAGGAGAATTGCCATTGCATTTCTGCAGGAAACAAACTGAAAAAATCTACACGGAAACTTTTTTACAATTATGACGCAGCTTTTTAATCATTATGTGGAATATTACAGAGAAAAGCAGGTGTCACATTTGAGCAGGCAAGTCTTTAATAAAACATCTATCTGAAATGAGGATTTCCATATTTACACCGAAAGAATACGTATGTGATACCTGTGCGAAATACGACAATGGTAATATATCAAAAGAAGAATATAAACTATAAACATATCGAAAGGAAAGAACTAACAAGAGAAAAAAAAATGAGGACAAGAAGATCACTGAAGAGAGGAAATATTTTATGATTACAGCAGATCTACAAGCTGTAAAGTTAGTACCCTTTTTTAATGCAGACGTTTTATATTATAAAACGAAATTGTTCGTTAAAACTATGCTGCATATGACTTAACCACTCATGATATCACTTGTTGCTGGTGGAATGAATCGGATGGTGAGCTAGTAGCTTTAGTTTTTGCCAGCTGTCACAGATTTTCTCAATAAATAATTAGATTCTGGAATGTTCAGTATAATTTGGACTGACGGTTGCACATACCAAAACCGTAATTGTGGAATATCCAGAACTCTGCCTAAGTTTTCTATTAATAATAATATAATAGAGCATAAATAATTAGAATGGGGTCACATTTAATTGGAACGGATTTGTTTCACCCAAAATATTTTTTTTACCAGTTATTTTATCTGTTGATTATATATTTTCTACGTATACAGAGAAGATCTTTTCATTCATATCTCACATTCTATTGTAAAGTTTTGTACACATAAAAAACTGATAAAGGCAATTTAATCCAATCTAATCTAAAAATAGTAACTCTGCTGGTTTGAGAAAATTACAATGTTCAAGTCAAAATCTGAGTGCACTGGCATTGCAAAAAGTTCAAAATATTCACCTTTAAGGTTGCCAATTTTATTTTAAATTTAGCGTCATCAATCGTATAACGTTAGAAGCAAAACGCAAAAGGTTTGATTCGAAACTCACCTTGACATTAGTTGATTTTCCATCCATCTATCGTTGTAGTAAGTTGAATTTGTAATATCAAATCTTAACGGCCTATTACAATAATTTTGCTAATATAAATAAATTTACTAACTGGCCTTTACAACATTACAGCTTGCAGCATTCAATTTATGTGCACAATTCGTTTTTTTTTTTAAATTGGTACTTTTTGTCTTATTAGTCATATTAATTAACCCTCATTGATGTATTGAAATTCGAATTGAATTCCTCTTATTTTGGGTTATCCAGTTCATCTGATTTTCAGTATATTTAGAAACAATTTTAATTACTTCCTCACCCCCTCAAAGTAAGGAAGTTATGTATTCGTAAAAAAAATGTTGAAAATTTTTATTGCCTTTCTGAACGAATCTCGACGAATTATGACGATACATAAAATTTCAGACAGAAAAAATTTTCTGTATGCGTGTCTGTGTGTCTGTTTGGTTCGCGATAGCAGCTACAATTTTTGAGATAAAGCTTTCAAATTTGGTACACACTTTCTAGAGGTCACGGAAGAGATTGAGTTCGTTGATGATCAAAATCAGTCCCAATGTCTAAATAAAATATTAGTGACATTCCACCAATGTGACTTTTTTAAAACATCAAAAAATGTGACTTTTTTGTAACGTCAAAAATTACTTTTATTATAAACTCCACTACAGATCGAGTTTTACTACGGTGAGGAAGTTCTGATCCCCAAGTAATTGGCAGCGGTTTTTACATTTAAAAACATGATATAAAAGGAGTAAATTAAATTGTGAATTATTTGCTCTCAAAATATTTTTCACATCTTATTTATTATTTCTAAAAGTTATTCATGGAGCTAGCTTGGCATCGACAATCCCAAACATATTCTGCACAAATTCAATTATTTAATTAATTTAAAAGTGATATTTAATTTTTATTATGCATTCTATGGAAATTTCATAAATTCATATTATAAAATGTATTTGAATATATTCAACACGCCATGTTGAATGGCGTTATGTCATGCAAGCCTTCGAGGATTTAGGACAGCGTGATGAAATGATATTATTTTAAACTGCAGTGTACATTTGGTGAACGGTATTAATAACTGCGAAATTTATTTTATGATATATTTAATATATTTATTATATTATTCATAAAATGCTATAGTCATGATAACATACCTATGATATGTTTAGAGTAGATTATAAATGAAACGTATTTTAGACAAATATTGTGTATGGGGGTGATCCGAGTTATATGCAAGAAATATCAGTATGGCTTGACAGAATTGACATTAATCATAGCCTGCTCGAAGTACTTATTTAACATTCCTTGATTTTTTATTGTGAAGTACTAAGGTAAATAAATTATATAGGGTGTCTCGAAAGTAATGGGATATCGTTTAATTACAGCTTCCTCAGGTCAAAATGGACGTATTAAACCCAACATGCCCTAATATAAAGTATTTCCTTAAGAAGTTATAGGACTCTCGAGATCAAAATTTTATTTCTAGTTACGCTTCCTCGGTTTGACATTTTGACGCATAAGCATTTTTGCTCATCACTTTGTAGAGTTCTTGATGACAAATGTATTAACTGTTGTTGAGTGCACGACATAATTATTAAAACTCCGTGGTGCCTTTTCAAATGTTTAAATGTTTTAAAATATCAAATGGCGATATCTCTCGTTATCGGTGTGTGTGTGTGAAATTGTAAACGTAGAGTTTTACTGAAATAACGTGGTATTTATAAATTTTAATACATTTTCATATAATAGACACTTAAAAATCAAAGTGGTAAATAATCTGTATAATCATATACCACTTTCATAGAGAAAAATTGAATATAAATAAAATCAGTCAAGAATTCCGAAATTTAACATGATTTCATTGATACAACGAATACAGACATTTTAAAAATACTGCATGAAATATGAACATATATACAAGAAATAAAACATGAGTTAACAAAACAAGCAAAGAAAATATTTTAGTTAAACATAGAATTAAAGAATTAAAGAAGAAAATGCATAATATCCAAAGCGCATCAAAGAAAAACAACTTAATTATATCGGGTTAGACAAGGAAGAAGAAGAAATGGATATAAAACCACAGATGAAAACCATAATTAACTATTTCTTAGGAATTAAATTATATAACACTGATATAAAGGTTGGTGAGAAAAGTATAAGAAATCGAGACACATTATTTGAAAGTTAGTGAGGTGTACTACAGCGCAAGATATATTAAAAAATGTAAGTAAGCTCAAAGTAAGAGGCATAGGCATAGCTCATAATCTAATGATTAATCCCAGAATAAAGAGGCGTTCACAGAGTGAATGCAATGGGTCTGCCGGAACTCACAAAAAAATAAACAAAAATAAAACAGAGAAAAGTTGATTATAGAAGGTGAAATTTTCAATTATGAAAATTTAAACGAAACAGATGCAAGCTAAACAGTGAACACTATATGTATATACGAAAAAAATGAATAAGTAATCGAAAAGAGTAATCAAAGAGAAAATAAAACAAAATATAAGAAAAATAGAAACAAATGAAAACAAGAAACCTGTAAAAGTGGAGACAATCATCACTACAAGATGCGGAAAAATAAGAGCTGTTGGGGAAAGGTTGAAGGAGGATATAAATGAGTGTAAAAATATTTTAGGTAAAAAGATTATTTTTTTATTATTTCAAAATAATGCATTGCAACATAAGAAGTATCAATAAAAATTCTAAATCATATTAAGACAATTGGATAGTGGTTTCGATTTTTAAGATTTTTCAGAAATTTTGGAAAATTCTAAATCTTTCTATCTATAAAATTGCAACATCAATATACTAGGAATTTCCGGTAAATTTAATGGAAAAAATATTTTTTTCCATCTGGCATTTCCAGGTCACCATCCACTTGTGCTAAAATTTTTAATAAAGATCTAGAGGTATATTCAAAGACTGTCTACTGTTGATTTTCATGTTATAGATATTAACAATAAAATACTGCAAATAGACGAAGTCTTAAATGACTATTGAAATACTAATCTGCTATAAACAATATTACACAAGCAAACGTCAGCAATTTAAACATAAAATCCTATATAATAATTTACAGAATACAAACTAATTTTATTAAAAAAAGTAAAATACCATTTTCCAATTATATTGTAAATCACACATGAAATAATTGTTCAAAGGGGTACTACTATTCCAGTTAGCAAAATTTGAGAAAATTCGAAAATAATTGATAACGGTTATGTTATAATAGATATTTAGCTAAGGATTTTAAATAATTGTGACGAAGGAAGGTTCATGCGAGAAATCTAATGAATTATTTTAAAACTTTTAAAAATGCAACACTTAATAGGTTTATTTAAAGAACCCGCGCATCTTTTACTCAGTAGCGAAATAGAATAGTTCCCTTTTGAAAATTTGCTCCGCAAATAAGAAAAATAAAAATTAAATTTCAAAAGGTTTATACTTATAAAAAAATGAAAATTTCTTCATATAATTTGTTTCTGTCGACAAACGTTACTGCCTATTATGAAAAAAAATATTTTACAAATATTTCACAAACTGTCTGCGAAATAACTTGGGAGGGCGATCATTTTTGCAACTTTTGTTTCTTAAATTTTCAACATTTTTCTTCTGCAAAATTTTCATTTAGTCTTGATAGTTATGCCCTAAAGTATCACTCGAGTCCCCTGCTCCAATACTAAGATATATCATAACCCAAATTTCACTAGCCGTCGATTATGATTTACTTCATTAAAAAATAATAATAATAAAATTAAATGCTATAGATAATACAACCTCCTGTATCCCTAAAGATATTTCGAGGTAGTTGTATGGGAGAGGGCCACACATTTAGTGACAACGGACACACACCCAATGTCTGAGTTTGCTAGGACTAATTTCTGCTTCAGAAAGAAAAAATCCCACCTCCTCGACCGAGGATCGACGCTGGAATTCCAGAGTGAGATGTAAGTGTTCTTATCGCTCGACCACGAAACCAGAATAAATAGTAGTATAATTTTTTGTTCTTATTCCACTACTCACTACTATTAAAATTGCAGATTGTATAATTTAAAGAATAATATAATAATATCCAAATAATTAATTTATTATTTTTTTCTAGAATGCATAAATACAAAGCAAATAAAATGTCAGATATTTTAAAATATATAAAAGAATGGGCTTATGTAGGTTAGGTTAGATGTCATGAATGTCATTGTGGTTACCAAAGTGACAATCAATCTAGCAATTTAAAATGTCAAAATAAATATGACAAATGTTCATAAATATTGACTGAACGTTATTTGCGGTATTCTCTAAATTTTTCTCTTTCTTTCTTGGGGCTTACTACTACATGAATAATTCTTGGTCATCTAAAAAATGCAATTAGTTACCCAGCATACTACTGGAAAAATAAGCTTGCGCTTGTGCCTTTACGTGTTTTTTTGACAACTAAATTGTTCATATTTTGAATTAGGTACGTAATTTTTTAAATAATATGTTCGTGTTATCCAACATCCTAAGGAGTTCCGAAAGAATAAAAGACATAATACAGCGGCCAAGGGGTTTTCGTTCTTGTATTGTAACTTGAGGGAGTAGTTTTTTTTCCCGAATCAGAATTTTTTTTAATCTCAATATTTCTTTGCTTCTAATACTACTAGTATGAATACTTATATTAAATCCAGTGTCATTTTGTATCTAGGTGAAGTAGTTGTTTTGATAGATTCTACGATAAAATGTATTTGAACTGTCATGCTTAATTTATTATCTACCTAAAACTTTTATACTAGCGCATTCAGATAAGAATGACAATGTAAAATATAAAAAACTATAGTTATTTTATTGTTATCATATTAGCTTTGGATGGATGCTCATGTAATACTCAAATAATTAATTTATTTCTTTTTTAGAAACGTTTTTATGATATTAAAATTTTAGATTGATTTGATATGTATCTTCTGACTAGTTGTTCATTAAAATGATAACAAAATAAATTAATATAACTATCTTTCTCTACTCTATATGAATAAAGTGAGAAAATATACATTGTTATAACGCTACACTTCTCCCCAATTAAAATAATCCAGCTTTTGATCATATACACACTTTAAACTAATTGTTTTGCTTCAAAGTTCCAAACTGTTACACAATGTTTGAAATATAATTGAAACGTGGAATGCAAAAGTAGCATGTTTCTGGTAATATGTTTTTGAAAAATAGACAGAAATGTATACTGAAAATGTTATTTAATGAGAAATGCTAAAGGATTTGATTTTAAATCCTGTTATTTTCATGAATTTCGTTTAAATTTTAACTTCATACTGATATTAGCGTAGCTTTAGTTCTTTTTTGGTCAGTTTGTAAAATTAGGTCATAGTGTGTGTGAGTTTTGTGTTGATGGAAACTACTTCGATGTAATGTCCACCAAAGTTCCAACCATCTATCCATGATAACTTGTGAAAGCTTATGGCAATATGTGTAAGTAACATTAACTGGAATATATTACTACTTTCATAATTTTAGTTTCAAGTTTAATGAAAATGTTTGTACTTGTGTATGTCAGTATGTAAATATGTATATACAGGGTGAGCCCGGAGAAAAGTATCAAACTCCAGAAGTGAATACTACACATAAGTGTATGACTAAAAAATCTAAAAGTTGTAATCCGATTTTTATTTACTTTTGAATTACATCATCTTAAAAGTTTAATAAAGTGATTTTCAAAGATGCCCAACAGTTCTTGTAAATCATTTCGCAAAAATTCCAAGTAATGTTGTCCTCTTAGACGATTCTACACCACATTCAAAAGTTACAGTTTGATTAAGTAGGCTAGTATATTTTAATTTTCAAACAGTAACCTACTATTTGTGATAGATTGTTTACGATTTTTTAAAAGTGATAAACAATACCCTTTACTTACGCTCATATCGAATATGCTATCGAATATGCTCATATCGAATAAGGTGTTTGTTTATGATTTTTGCAACGGGGATTCTAGAGCTGCGGTTGAGGAATATCCTCAACGGTTTCCACTATGTAGAGTTTCGAATAGAATAGAATATTTATTTACCAATTTTTCTTTATCCATATTATGTACATTTGGTAAGTCAGAAAATACGTCAAAAGCATATCATAAATATATATACATATACAAATAAAGGACTAGACATATAAACAAACAATTGTAAAAAATATATATGTACAGGGTTATTCATTATAAATTACCCACCCCTTATCATCGTTATTATTGCCTAAAGAAAAAAAGGTTTAAATAAAAGTTGTGTGGTTATGACTGAATTTTGTTAAAATGCTATCAAAAGTACAGTAGCTTGCAGATTTCAGGGGATACAGAAAAATAATACATTTTTTAAATGGGATACCCTGTATATTATAAAATTCTTGGAATGATCCTTTGTTCCTGAATTCAAAAATATACCATAGTCACCCCTACCATATACCATTTTTGAGTTATTAAACGTCGAATATCTTAGTTAAACTAGTTACCTACTGTAAATATGGAAAAGTTAACATTATTAAAGTGAGCTATGAAAATGACAACTATTAGGTATGTTTGATAAGTGATATTTCTTTAATGAAACAATCAAAATGGTTTACAGTGACGAACAAAAAAATCTAAATATTTGCTTGCTATATATAAAATAAAAAAAAATAAACGTGCAACAAAAAGAGCATATAGGGTGTTGTATCCAAATCATCCAACACCAACAGAAAATATGTTCAAGAATATTTACCGAAAGGTGAATAATATCTCCAGTTTTAGTAGAAAAAAGCGTGTAGTTTAAGCAAACCAGGAAAAACAGCTAGATATACTACTTCATTTCGAAAGAAAGCCCATCCATATTTATTCGCTAATAGACTTTTTTTGAAACGTATTATTTTTTAGAAAATTCTGAAAGTAGTATAAATAATGCAGTCGATCAATCAGGTAAAAGTTATTCCAAAATCCAACGTACGTTAAAAAATAACAGCTACAGACCATATAAAATTTTACCCGTACAAGTTTTAATAGAGGCTCATAAAAGAAAAAGGCTGGACTTTTGCCGCCAGATGAATCAAAAGTTGGATGAATATCCCAATTTTTTTACTAAAATATTATGGACTGATGAATCATCCTTTTCTACGGCAGGAGTTTTTAATAGGAAAAATCGAAGGTCGTGGGAAAATAAGCATAACAGAAAAAGATTGGTAAAACAAATAAGAAAATCAGGAAGAAAAATTATTAGCGTTTGGTGTGGAATTTTCAGAATCAAAATTGTTGGGCCTATATTTTATGATTATACTTTAACTGGAGTTACCTATCTGGATATATTTATCCCAAAAGCAGAAAATATTCTTTTGCAGAATTTTCAGGAAGCCGAACTTGATGATACGATTTGGATGCAGGATGGGGCATAGTGTCCTACCCGTTCCAGATCATTTGAATAATGTATTCCCAATATGGATAGGGAATATTGAACCTATTAAATGGCCACCTAACAGTCCGGATATGACCTCTATGGATTCATTTTTTTGGGGATTTCTAAATGACATTGTCAATAATAATAATAATAATAATAGTAATCAAATCATTAAAGACAGGATTCGACTTGAAATAAACAATCTGAATATAAATAATGAAGCCATTTCCGGTGCAATTATAAATATAAGAAGACGTTATCAATTATGCATTGACAATAATGGTGGACAGATCGAACATGTTTTATGAGTTTATATTTATTTATATTTAAATTTCCTAAATAAATCTTTGTTATCTATTTTGTATAAATATTTGATTTTTTTCTTCCTCACGTAAACCATTTTGAATATTTCATTAAAGAAATGTCACTTATCAAACATTTTCATAGCTCACTTTAATAATGTTAACTTTTCCATATTTACAGTAACTTGTTTAACTAAGATATCCGACGTTAAATAAACTCAAAAACGGTATATGGTAGGGGTAACATATGGTATATTTTTGAAATCAGGAACAAAGGATCATTCCAAAAATTTAATAACATACAGGGTATCCCATTAAAAAAAATATATATATTTTTTGTATCCCCTGAAATCTGCACGCTACTGTACTTTTAATAGTATTTTAATAAATTTCAGTCATAACCACACAACACTTATTTAAAACTTTTTTTCTATAGGCAATAATAACGATGATAAGAGGTAGGTAATTTATAATGAATAACCCTGTACCTACATATTACTCATAATACACATATCACATATATATACACACACATATTCACACATACTATTTTTACATGATATATGAGAAAAATAAAATCTCTCTATTTAAAAATTTATTCACACTATAATAGGCATTCCTTATCAGTATTTTTTTTCTTTTTAATATTTGTCGAGGAAATAAAGCACTGAACCTCCGAAATTTCCGCAGCAAGACGGATTTTAATGCGGTTTTTTGCATTCGATTCGTGAGAGCATCAGGAAATTTTGTGAACTAGTCTGATGAATAGCAAATGAAAAATTGCATATTTGCATTGTAAAAATGCATTGTTCAAAGTGCATTTAGAATAATTAATTTTCAACTCGGTAAAAATTGATTGAAATGAGTCCAAATTTGTTACTCGGGGGTTTTCGGGGTCGCTGAACACGAATATCATATATATATTAGAAATTCACATGAAATTCCAGGAGATGAGGTAGGTAGTATCCACCCTGGGCTCCAGGTACCTCGGAGGTCGTTGCCACCGTGATATTCAGCGACCCCGAAAGCCCCCGAGTAATGAGTTTCGACTAAATATATTACAAATTCACATGAAATTCCAGGAGATGAGGTAGATAGTATCCACCCTGGGCTCCAGGTACCTCGGCGGCCGTTGCCGCCGTGATAATCGTGTTCAGCGACCCCGAAAACCTCCGGGTAACAAATTTGTACTCATTTCAATCAATTTTTACCGAATTGCAAATTAATTATTCTAAATGCACTTTGAACAATGCATTTTTACAATGCAAATATGCAATTTTTTCATTTGCTATTCATCAAATTAGTTCACAAAATTTCCTGATGCTCTCACGAATCGAATGCAAAAAACGCAATAAAATCCATCTTGCTGCGGAAATTTCGGAGGTTGAGCCGTTTTTAGTGCTTTATTTCCTCGACTATATGCAGATAGCTTCATATTCTAATAGATTTAGGTACAGTGTTAAATAAGACAATGCAATTATAGTGTAGGGAGATTTTAAATGTGGCTGGTTTATGAGTCGGAATTGCCAATAATTCTTTATTTCTAGTATCATACGTATGACTGTCTGCTAAGGTGGGGAAGACATGTAAATTAATTTTAGCAAAAACTAGACACTTGAATATGTAAATGCTGAGAACAGTAAATATGTTTTTATTTATAAAAGTATTTCTACAACTTTCTCTGTTCTTTAAATTAAAAAGTAATCTTAGTAATCTCTTCTGGAAGACAAAGACTCGTTGTAGATGACCTGATCGCCCACAGGCCAGTATATTTAATGACAGATGTGAATAAGCTATAGCATAATAGATACGAGACCAGCCTCGACAATTGTGTCTTTCAACTGTAAAATTGCGTAACAGGCTTTATTAAGCAGTTTACATACATAATCAATATGTGATTCCCATGTCAAACTACTGTCAATGAAAGTACCTAAGAACTTGGTTGTTTTAGAAAAGGATAGATCATCAGAGGTCAATGCTCTCCTGTAGTTAAAATTTACAAATACAGTTTTATCATTGTTTAAAATGAGTCTGTATAGCAGCTGATACCGAAACAGTGGTATCATCTGACTACATTATGGTAATACCATATTGAATGTAATTTGGTAAATCATTAATGTAAAGCAAAAGCAATAGACGTCCTAAAATTGAACCATGTGGAACACCCAAAGTTACGTCATGGATATCCAACTGAAAATTGTTACAATTTACCACTAGCTTTCGATTTTCCATGTAGGAGCTGATACAATTTAGAAGGCACCCTCTAAGACCAATATTTTCTAATTTTGTGAAAGGATGCTCCTATCCACGCAATCAGAAGCTGTCGATAAATCGAAAAATAGAGACACAACATATCTGCCTTCATCCAACTCTTTATAGATATCTTTTAAAAAATATGCAGTTGTCGTTTCCGTTTATTTAGTTGGTCTAAATCCATGTTGATAATCGGAAAATATTTTATATTTTTCTGCAAATGACATAATACGGCCATAAAGAATTTTTTTCTATTATTATTGATAACAAGCTCAATAAAGATACCTGCCGGTAATTATCAATATCACCGTTACAGCCTTTTTTAGAACATTGGTATTACAGAAGCTATTGTATATCTGGAAATATCCCATTAAGTAATGACAAGTTTATAAGATACAGCATTTATCACAAACTCTCTTTATTATTTGAGCAGTTAATCTGTCCAAACCAGATGATTTTTTATTTTTAAGATGTTTAATAACATTTGCGAGTTCTCTTTCGGTTACAGGATAAAAGAATATTGAATTTGTTCTATATTCTGATCGTATACAGAGCAGTGGTAGCAAAATTTTCATAGATTTGATTAGGTTTTAGTAGAAAAATGCGATGCAAAGCAATTTGAGACTCGATTTCCTTCTGATATTAAGTTATTTTGAATATTAAGTGTTATATGTCCAGGGGCAGCTCTAGTCTTTCCAAGTTTATTATTTACCAGAATCCAAGTTTGTTTTGATTTATTTTCGGCATTTATAATAATTTTGTTATTAAAATAGTCAAGTTTAGCATTTTTTGTTTATCCTATATGTTTTTACTCACTTTGTAGAACAATCTTATATTTGGACAATTAGACCTTTTCATTTTAAGATAAATTTTGCGAAATGCCTGATCTTCTTCAATTAACATTTTTGTTACCCACCCTATATCAAGATCATCAACACATCGATGAACAGTGGTAAATATCCCAATGCTCACATAAAATCTGAACTTGCCTATGGATAAGATGCAAATGAAGTGGAAAACATTCTTGATTTGGTGGAATAGAATGCTACAATTAGCTCACGAAGAACTGCCACTCAATTTAAAACTCCTCGGAAAAGACTGAGCAGTACACTATACGAGCAGGGCTTATATCCACAAGACATACATCGGGAACAGCATCTACAACTGGAAGACCATGCCAGACCTATGCAACTTTGCCAGTGGATAAATCCTAATCGTAACTTGCTTCCGTATATACTTAATTCCGATGAAGCTACAGTCACCCCTGATGGCATAAACGATACCCGTAACTTTCACCGATGACGATGGTCTGACGAAAATCAACATGCGTCCGCCGAAACAAATTTTCAGTAACGTTTTTCAGTTAACATGTGGTGTGGTATTGTAGATAATTATTTAATTGGTTTTTTTTTTTTGGGACTGGCCTAACAAGAGAATAACTGCAGCTCTAGAATTCCCTTTGCAAAAACCGTAAACAAACACCTCATTTGCATATTCAAGATTCGAGTAGATCTGTGGTACTGCTTATCACTTTTAGAACCTCTACGGATTTTTATCTGATTCCATATAAACTGATAATAAACATAGATTTTAATGAAAGGCATTTTCATATAAGAAATATAACTCCGTTAAAAGCTTGCTTAAATATGCTAGCCTACTTAATTAAACTTTAACTTTAGATGTGGTGTGGTATCATCGATAATTATTATTTAATTGGTCCTTTCAGTTTTGAGAATCGCCTAATAGGAGAACATTACTTGGCATTCTTGCGAAATGATTTACAAGGACTACTAAATGACGTTCCTTTAAGCATAAGAAATGAAATGTACTATTAGTAAAATAGATCTCCTACACATTTTGCTCAGATCATGCAGTATTTAACTGAAACTTTTCAGGGACGATGGATTGGTGGCAGTGGTCCTATTAGTTGGCCATCAAGGTATCCAGATCTCACACTATTATATTTTGGTTTGTGGCGCTGGTTGATAGTGAGGTGTACAATACAAAAGTGGACAAACGAAATGCACTAATTCGTCGTATTTTGAATGCTCCGTCTCGCATAAAGGAACATCAACTCGAACATCAAGATGAACTCGGGAGAGCTCATAACCGATCCAGAAAATGGTTGGAGGTTCATGGAGACATCTTTGAATATTTCTTGTAAATTAAACTTTTTAAGACGCTGTAATTCGAATACAAAACTTGGATTACTAATTTTGGTTTTTTTAATCATATACTTATATGCAGTATACGCTCTCGGAGTTTGACACTGTCCTCCGCCTCACCCTGTATATACGTATTATGATTTACATTCGTATCCACTAAAATCTTTCATAATTAATGGCCAATTTCGGGTTGTTTGGTTGTTTCCTTTATTACAGCTGTAATAGAGGAATGGTTAAATTTTAAAACAGTTTTATCTTCTCTTCTGAACAAAAATGTATCTTCAGATTTGACATATTTATCTCATCAATGTTCTTGAAATATTCTGAAAATACTGAACACCAATTTACTTATAACGATTTTTTATTTAAGGATAATTGGTTTGGGCATTGTAGATACCAGTGCAGTGCATTTGACTTATCCATCACCTGGGTGATCTTTGGCAGAATGGTATGGCCCTCCGATGCAGCGTAATTATACGTCATAACCATAATACAAAAGGAGTTTGTTATTTCAAGAAACGGAGTGGTTTGTCGTTGAGTAACTGAGATTACCGATATATAGTCCAGGTCCCATTTAATGATAAATAATAAATGTGGCCAGAACATATCAAATCAATCATTCTCTATATTTCGCCCAATTCATATATTGACAGCAAAAATATATTTTTCTTATTTATTTATTGACTAATAATACGTGAAACTAACGTAGCCGATCTCTATATATTTCAAGAAAATTGTACTACTACCAATTGAAATAAAATTTATGGGAAACTCTATAGTACATTTTAAATATAACCTTGCATAACATACTGTATATTTCTCAAGACTCTACGTGATTAATGGCCTTAGTTCGTACTGAATTATTATTTAATACATCGATTTCTATTTTTATCAATATTTTAGCTGTTTCTTAGTAGGTATTATCATTCACGATAAACTTCTACTAGATTCATAACAAAGATATCGCTAGACCGACTTCTCTCGTGAAATGTGGTGTATTCAATAAGTTTTTTTTTCCTTGTAACTCAGGCATATTGATAATGCCAATATCATAATTACTGAGCAATAATAGTACTAATACAATATATTTTTGGCAAATGACTATACCGGGTGTCAAGTAGATCATGTATCAACTCATCATTTTTTTTAAATTGGAATAAACTTTTCAAATTTAAAATTCACGTCTGAGAAGTAAATGGGCTTATTCACTTATCAATACCAGTTCCGGTTTCACCGGAAGTATTGGCAATTTTGATTTTTTAAAAACTCTGTATATTTTAACATATTCTGATTATGCATGAAATTTTCTATATAATAAATCAAAACTTTTTTGACATTACCCTCAAATATGGCGGACTTATTTCAATTTTTTATGAAATCAAAATTAATAATTGAAACTCTTTGTATAAAGAAAATTTTCCAAGTAGGCATTGGATATCATAATATGGTTCATTTTTTATACGTGAGTGCAATATGAAGCGAATATTTTTCATTATAATGAAATTATTTGCAAAAATTTAAAATAATTTTGTTCTGACTTTTGGGCGATAATTACCAATTTTTTTCAAATAGTAACTCTTGGTTTTTCTTCCCTATAAGAATCGTTATAATTTAAGCTTTAAATTATAACGGATTTAATTATATGTAAATGATTTGTGGCAAATTTAGAACTTTTGGTCTCGTATGAGAGATATTAATCTAAAGCATTAAAATAATTTGCAAATAAACTAAGTTGCCTTTGGAAATAAATGAGAATCGCAATATTATTTGAACTGTCAGTTTTTAAATAACTAATTGATTGTTGCTCCTCTATGTTTACTGTTTCAATATCCATTAAAAATGTACATACAAAATGAAAAAGTTGATATGTTAATTTACTGCGAAATTCGGAAAAATTTCAGAGTTGCTGCAATAAACTACGGACAACGTTTTCCAAAATGAAGACACCCGCTGCAAAATTATTCTATAAGATTAGAAGCTCAATTTAGAAAAATTTACCCGCCTCTTTAGAGAAGGAAACCGATAAGACAGATTTGGTTTTATTGTTTGGATGGGCATGTTTGGTAATGTGTTGCTGCCTCCAATAATTTTTGATGGTCAGTTGACTTCCCAGAAATATCTGAAATTTTTGACTAATATTAACAATGATTTTAAAAATCAGTTGTCAGTGGAGGCCAGAGATAAACTCTTTTTTCAGCAGGATGAGGCCCCACCACATAAAACACGAATAGTCACCAACTATTTAGATGCGAATTTTGAGATTCAGTGGACCGCTCAGGTGGCCTCCTGGGTCACCTGACCTAACACCAATGGACTTCCATAATTGGGGTTTTTTGAACGACAGTGTCTACATTGTATGGTCAGCCAGGAAATAACTAGAAGCCGAGCCAGAAGAACTATAAATGAAATAACTCCACAACAGTTTGATAATTGTTTGAGGGAATTCGTTAGAAGAATTAATTTATGCAGAAAGGAAAAGGGCAGCATTTTGAACGTTTAATATAAATTCAAAGTATTTTTTTTTATAATACGACCATATTTACTACATGGAACAAGATGAAAAACGGAACACATTATATTTCTTATAATTTTTTCCAGTGGAACCTTCTCTTTCTTTGTATTAGTTTACAATTATTGCCTAGACCCAAAATACCTATTTATCTCCTTTCAAAATCGTTCTCATAATTATAAATGTTGATTTAGTTGACAATCTAAGTTTTTTGTAATTATAGCCCTTATTTATTATATTGTATTATAAGTAGTTTTTAAGTTATAAAGAATTAATTTTAAATTATTAGATTTAATCTATTTTGTAATCTAAACAATCCATAAAGCATAAAAGAAATTTATTTTTGTAATGATTTAATTCATATTATGTTTTTAAAACTTCAAAAATAAAAAATTTTTTTATATTATTTAAAGTTTTGTGATTATGTTTTTTTTTACTTTCTTATACCTAATATAATATAAGGAAGTATAGTAATCATGATCTTTTTCGATCCCGAGATTTTGATTGATATATACGTTTTGAACCCTCCTGAATCCATTCTGACTATTTTCCGAATGATGTCTGTCGGCGCGTGTATGTGTGTATCCGCAATAACTCAAAAAATATTAATGAGAGACTCTCCAAATTTGGCGGTTAAGATTGTCAACAACATTTTAGGTGACACATTAAATTTGGTGAATGGGGTACCACCAGAAGAGACATAATGAATGAAAGAAGAAAAAATGTACATATTATGTACAATTTCGGGAAAAAATTAAAAAAAATGTATTGCATTTCTAGAAGGATCTCGACGAATTAAAATGAAAAACCATAACTTTCTGAAAAAAAATCTGTCCGCATGTCTGTAGTATCGCGATAGCAGCCACAGTTTTTGAGATAAAGCTTTCAAATTTGGTACACTTGTTCTAAAGGCCAAAGACAATGAAAAATTCGGTGATGAGCAAAATTGGCCAGCTGAATTGGGGTTTACGGGACCCAAACTTTTTCGTATTGGACTATGTCATGTATCAAGCGAATAAAATATATTTTCCAAGTACTTACATAAAGCTAACGTAAACTGCAATATTTTACAGATTTGGCCTCATAAAATGGGGTTAGGATAAATTTAACAGTTTGACATTTGAAAGGTCTAATTTAGTTACAAAAATGTCAGTTAATAACAAAAAATTATTAAAATATATAACATGAATTATTATTGACACTATCGAATGACGCTGATAATTAATTATTTAAAAATTGTAATGAAACATTTCAAGGTACGCTATTAAAATTTAAATGAGGTAAGTGATGAATTAAACAGAATGATTTTTATAAATCAGGATGATGTATACTGGTATAAGAAAGTTATGTGCTGGCCACATCAGATATTTGTGATTTGTTTTTATGAATAAATTCTTATTTATGTCCAAAGGCATCTTAGTTTATTTGCAAATTATTGTAATGCTTTAGATTAATATCTTTCATACGAGACCAAAAGTTTTAAATTTGCCACAATTCATTTATAATGAAATCCGTTATATTAAAGCTTAAATTATGACAATTTCTATAGGGAAGGAAAAAAGTAGGGGTTACTATTTGAAAAAAAATTGTAATTATTGCCCAAAAATTATTTTGAATTTCTTCAAATAATTTCATTATAATATAAAATATTTGCTTCATATTGGCACTCAAATATCAAAAATTAACCATATTATTATATTCAATGCCTTTTTAAAAAAATAACAGGCTGATACATGATCTCGTTGATACCCGGTATTTTTTATATGTTTAATGGAACAGTTTAAGTAAAAAGTATTCGAAAAATTATACCACGTGCTTGTAGAAGATTAGACCAAAATTGAAGAACACGTTCTACCCATCAAAATAAAGAAAACATTTCATACTAAAAACTTTTCATTACGGGTCTTTAATGGTTGGTGAGCTGCTGTAAAAATTGTTGATAAATTCGGTACGTCTATTTTGAGATGTTTGCATTAAAAATATATTTATTTAAAGATCGTCGTTATAGGACGTTTGGATTTTTTTTATTATTAAGTCTTCCTCAGAGTTCTGAACTATAATTTAATAAATAAATAATACTTAATAATAGATTAATAAATAAGGCTTAATAATCATGGTGTTGAAATAATTAGTTACGAGAGACAAAGATACTACTCATTAAAAATATATGTATGTATGTGAATATTGTTTGAAATACTAAGATCATTAAAGAAACACAAATGATGCATTCTTATAAAATCAGTATTACAAAATTAAAAATATTTTAATGAAATATATTCAAACAATGTATATTTGTATACAAAAATTACGGTTTATTTGTAAAAAATAGCGATGTAAACTCTTACCATACCAGAACATCTGAAAAAACTAAGCTAAAACTAAGAAATAAGAGAAATCACCATCCTACTCTATTAAAAACAATAAGAGGAAACATTTATTTCGAAAAGATCTACAGAGATGAGGTATGAACGCATACTTAAGTTGTAACGTATGCAACTACATACAAACACAAGTGTTTTATTTTTACCAAAAATTTTTTTTTTTTACTAGTGCTCGGTTTGTCAACAATTTGTACATCATAAATTGTTACTTTAATGTATGTGTTTTTTTTAATTCACTTATTTAACGTCGGTCTATTTCCACTACCAGGGCCAAACACAGATGCCAGGAGTGAGCTCCCCCGAAAATGCGATTTCTCTGTTAAATTTGATTGAAAAAAAAAGTTCATTATTCAGTTAGGTAATTAATAAAACTAAATTCTTATCAATATAAAAATAAAAACAAACAACAAAATCTACGGTACCTAAATCAAATGTGAGTTTTTTACTTAAATTAATTTGTCAAATTCAGTTTCTTTGTTTCAAAATTTTTTCCGCCAGCTCATCAAATAACAATCTGTCATTTTGATATGTGGAACCTTTACTTACATTTTGGCCTAATATTCTAGAAACATCTTGTATAAAAAAACAACTGGAGAAACAAGTCGATGATGAGATAATATATTGACAGTATACATTTAATGTTTTAGTTGTGATTGAACATTCAGTTCAATTATGTAACAGTAAGGAATAGTGTGAAGTAATAATATGAAATATATAAAAAGTATTATTTAGAAATATTAATTATACGATAATTGTTGTTTAAAGACGAACGTTAATTCTCAGAAATTATAATTTAAAAGAAATATATGTAGATGACGCATAAAAGAAATAACGTGCTCATGGCAGCAGAAAACGTTATGTTCGACTTAATTTTTTAAGAAAAAGCAGAAAACATAGTCCTAAATCTTTAAACGCAAGGCGCCGCATTAGATTCCCCCACGATAACAAAGTAAACAATTACAAAACCTTGTAACGCTTTTTAGTCGATTCGACTGACTAGGTTTTCAAAGCTTTCTTAAATTAGTTGACTAAGCTTTTAGCTAATGCTTTGTTATTTTATAGCCTCCTGCAATAAAAATGAGATTCTCTAAGTAAAAGTACATAAATATTTAAATACAATTTTCAAAAAAAAAAGAGCAAAACATTGACATTAATATTGATGTAGACCCAAAATTCTACAAACAATTTAATTACCTTAAAAAAAATCACCCAGATCATATAAGAGGCCCTCAGCCATTAGAAACATTCAAAAAAGCCCGAGGCAAAATTACACGGGTTCAAAATATCACATATCACACCACTTTTTTTTAGCAAATTAGACAAAGAATATAAAACCATATTCAAAACTTCAAACCGCAATTTTTTATCTCAATTCTCCGATTCTTAAAAGCGGAAATAGTAAAATTAATTTTTATCAATAAACCGCTCCGCAGCATAAGCGCGACGGCGAGCACCGCGGTGCACTTACAAACATCAAAATGGCAAAAGTTCATAAAGACATTCACAACAATAATTACAAACCGGTCTGAACGAGAGGCCCCACGAAATTTTAATTTCAGTGGTCAACAGAAGCAAATAATTATTATCAGTGGCCAAAGCCATCATAAAATAGTTAAAGCTAAATGTCTGTATTTCTATCACACAAATTTTAAATGATGCTAGTCGCACACACCTAAAAATTAATTTTTTATAAAATCGATTAAATAACTAACAATTAGTATCAAAGTAAAATAGTTTAAGACACAATAATAATAAATTTCAGGCAACAATCATTGTTTTCACAGCGTCTCATTAACCGCTAGATTTATTCATACGAGACTTGTAAAATTGGAGCTTGGTACACAGTGTACCGCACCAGCCAGACAGCCAGCCGTATCGGGAGTTTTTTGGCATATCGGAGTTTTCGAGCGGAGCAGATTTTATTTTTACTACGCACTTTCAAAAACATGACATCGAGTTAATATCGTAATAGATGACGACACAATCGCTATAAATACAAAATTTCAGACAAGTTAAAACAATTCTACCACACGGCTTCACCGAAAGAACGTTGTGGTACTAAATTCATTTTATAAGTATTACATTCATTTTTCAAAGTATAAATTCTACCACTCGACAACGAAGAGGTGATATTAAATTCATTTTTAAAGTATAATTTTCACTTTTTGCATTCATACAGACCTGATGTCCCTCCGTGAACGACCAATAATTAACTTAAAACCGGGTGTAAACCCCATTATTAAACACCAACTAATCTAATGTCCTTAGAATAGTTCCTCGTTTGACCGTTTCAAACGTAATAGATCTCACACGGACCCTAGAAGTCGTAAAATAGAAATAAAAATTGCTCCACGCACAAGGCTGGACTATTTTTTGGTATCCAGGACACGAAGACGGCGTCCATCACCTATAAAGTAATTTTAAAACATTCACCGCAGAGAACCAGAAGTACTTCTTCGACAGCTTTTATCATCCGTGGATTTTGGCTTGAGGAGTCTTCCGTCATCAGATTTTACTGTAAAAATAAACATTGTTTTTTATTTATTAAACATAAAAAACCACAAGCAGGCTCCAACGGACTTAGATTGTCTAAAAATAACCAATTAGGCGTTTATACAAAAGAACATCATCGTCTGAGATCTCCGAGGGCAATGTTTAACAGTTTGCGAGTACCAGTATGTGGTAGAAGGCCCACGCCGTGCCTATTTTGCAGATAAAATGAGTAAGAAAGTACAGCTATATTTGAGTCGACAACTCAACTTCATACTTTCATAAATTATAAAAACTAGGTATCTAGCAACGATGATACATTAACCTGTGTCAGCAGGAAGTGCTTGCTCGTGTAAAATAAATTGTCTGGCTTTAATTATTTGCAAATCTGTCCATGTTTCTGAACTTTAGTTATAAACTATATTTGACCTTTTTGAAAATAATGAGTAACGTAATAAGAGACTGTTGGAAGCAGTTACACATTTTTTTTCCCACCTTTTTAATGGTAATAGTGGGTTTTAATTAGCAAGAAACTTTGGTAAAAACATATTAAAAAGGTGGTGGGCGCATAACACAATTAAATAAGTAAATTTTACATTTCTTTAGTGGTTAAATCGGCGATTGTCGTCTATGTTTCTGATTATGTTTAGTTTTAAGTTTAATTTGAATTTATCTAGTTGACCGCTCGCTTACCTGCCCGGAGAACTGAGTCAATTTGTTTCTGCTCAATAAATGTAGTTGGATATTAAAATTTGTTTCCTTTACTAATAAGTTTCTTGATTTTATTATTTTAAATGACAGGGCAAAAAAGCCGGTTGTTACAGACACATTTGCTGCCCAAAAAAATTTAAAAATATATGTTTATAACGAAAATCATAAAAAAGCAGCAATGACGGATTCTCTATTTATTGCTTTACAAACGTTAAATACCCTTGTCCTGATCTCCATGATGGGATTTGTTTCCATAAACCTCATTTATCAAATACCCCCAGAGAAAACAACTAACTGGGTCGAGAGACCTATGTAGCCATTTTACAAGAGCCATTAGTAGTAATAACAATTTTTAATTCATTTTATGAATATGTATTATTAGTAGAGCGTGGCAAATCTGACGGCCCTTAGTAGTGTCAGATGTGGATATTAATGTTCACAATAATTATGGCAAATGATGAAATAAGTAACAACGCTTGCCTTTTTACGACAGATTTAATTTATGCCTGGTGAAAACGCATTCTTCACTCATATTACACTTTTAGATCTTTTCATCTACATGCTTAAAAATCTAAAACGGAACGCCTTGGCATTGTTATTTTAATCAATTTATACAGTCATGATGAAATATTTAAGCAAATTGGAATGCAGCTCGCTGAGATTTCAATTATATCTGCTGCATACACGCATTTGTTGCCTGCGTATATACGACTATGACCAGCGTTAGATTTGCCATGCTCTAGTTATGCTGAAATGCTATTTTCTATACTCGAGGACAAAATCGAGGATTCAAATGATTCAAAATCAGCAGAAAACAACATTCCATTTAAAAAAAATAAAACAGTGGTGTACTGTACATTTGTGTGCGCCTGCACAAAAAATTAATGAAAGTTTATTCTTGATTTTTTTTTTACCTAGAGTAGTTTAAGAGAATAATGCTTTATATACCGGGTGTAAATGAAACCTAGCTCTCCCCCTTTATTTTTGTTGTTTATAAAGATAAATTGATGAAATTTTAATGTATTGTTATACTCGAAAAACTGCATTAGGAGTCAATATTTTTAGTTTTTATGCACTTCCTGTTTCGACGGAAATTGACCCAACTTTCTTATTTTAAATGAAACACCCTATATATTAGTACATTTTTTGGAATCTGTGAAGAATTTTGAATATAATAATTCAATTCAATTTTTGCAATATTAGGAAACCCCATCAGAAACATTTTTTGTAAATCACAGCACTTTAAATTAAAAATTTAAATTTTCGTTAAAAAACGAAATAAATAAAATATCAACAAAAGTGCACTGTTATATTCAGAATTCATCACAGATTCTAAAAATGTAATAATATACAGGGTGTTCAATTTAAAATAAGAAAGTTGGGTCAATTTCCGGCGAAACCGGAAGTGCGCTAAAATTGAAAATACTGTTCTCTAATGCAATTTTACGTGTATAACAGCATATTAAAATTTCAACAGTTTATTTCTAAAAACAACGAAAATAGAGGGGGTGAGCCAGATTTCATTTACACCCGGTATAGCTGTCAGACACTGTATCATTCAATAATCCTCTTTCATAAAATCCCATATTTAATTTACTGAACAATCAATCTGTTGTGTATAATATGTGACAAAAAAGGCATCTCTGTCTGATTGCATATTGTTTAGATCTGATAGAATACCAGAGATTGAAATATGGAAAGCCTGACCGGTTACCTCTACCCATTTGGAAGATGAATAGTTAATTAAGTGGTTTGACGTTAACATTAACGTTTTGACGTTGCATGCAATGAAATAGCCGCATTTCAGGTTATTTCATTGCATGCAGCATATATTTCATTACTTGTTGAATTTTCGTAAAAAAGTTTTTAGAGAAAATTAAATGCACTTTCATAATAAATCTAACACTTTATTTCAAGTTAATCAAACCAATATTGCATTTGTGATGTGATGAGTTTTTTTATAATATACTTGGTCATATTACTAATAATTACCTTTTATATCTGAAAAACAGAAAATAAATATAAGTTTCTTCCAGTTAGCAATATCTATCTGATATATCTATTCATTAATATGTCTGAATAATTTTTATTTAAGAAAAAATATTTTTTATTCGTCCTCCGAAATGCATTTTGATTGTATTTTTACATACCTTAAATTATAAAATAATCTGAATATTGTGGCGTTATGTCTCCTTCTGATATATTCTATTAATAAATTCTTAATTACTTTTATTACAGAATATACAATGTGAGCCAAACAATATTTGACCACTAGAGTTTTTTTTCGTAATTTTGTTTATTATATTTATTACAAGAAATTTTTTTTTCTAGGTTTAAATAAAAGCTTAAGATATATAGATTATAATATAATAGACCTTAAAAGATTTTAATAAATGACCGTCTGTTTCTTCTGAGGAGGTTTCTCTTGTCGATCTGAAATAGAATTTATAATTAGTTTACTTATCCGCTATTCAGGATCTTCGGTCTCTTGTATCTAGGAGCGTCAGCGGGATCGTAGTCGAGCACCTATCTGACAAGTTTTTCCGTTTTCCTTTGCTTCTACGAAGAGATTCTTTGCTCTATCCTGGATCACCTCCGAGACTGGCATGTACTCCAGATCACTGAATATGTCGACGTTTCTCACAAACCATGGTGCATCCACAGCACTTCTCAGAGGTGCATTCTCCACGATCCCTATTCTCTTCATGTGCGCGATTTTGGAACATAACGCCAAGCAACTGACACGTGCGTCAGTCATGGCCAAAGTACAGTCCTGATAAGCATGAATTTATTTCGCGGTGAGTTAGCTGCTTCTGTCCACCATTGGATAGAGCTAGGTCCTCACCGCCTTGGCTTTTCTGACCACCTCGTCGGTGTTCTGTTTCCATGTCAGCCCTTGATCCAGAATGACACTTAGATACTTGGCGGTGTCTTGCCACTGAATCGGCTCTACGTTCATGATTGCATGTCCTGTCGAGGTTTGGTTCTTCTTTTTGCGGAACAAAATCGCACTGCTCTTCTCATTGTTGATTTGTAATTTTCATCTGTTGCATTATTCCTCCCGGAGGGATGTTTCTTCCTGGAGGCAATGAATGGCCTGCGGTGCCTGCCAGGATCTGGCGACTAGGGCGGTACCGTCCGCATAGAGTGTCAGCACTGTCTATGCTATCCTTGGTAGATCGGAGGTGTATATGTTCAATAGGTGTGGCGAAAGTACTGTTTCCTGCGGCACTCCTGCTTCGATGGGTCTGTATGTCGACAGCTCGCCGTCTACCTTCGCTTGGAGTAGATGTGACCTTACCAGCTTGCCGATTACCATCAGATATCCTGCGTCAATCATCTTTGTTGGGAGTCCGACGTGACAGACCCTATCGAACGCTTTGGCGGCGTCTAGTAGGATCACTCCGGTGAATTAGTTTCTGTTGAAATTGCAAATTGCTCGTCCGGTACGACTTGCAATTCTTCGGTGTGTGACCGTAGTCTGTCCGGGATGATCCTCTCGGCTACTTTGCTCATCGCCGGCAGCAAGTTGATGGGCCTGTAACTAGAGAGATGAATCGAATTCTTGCCTGGTTTGGGAATCTGGATTACATCTGCTCTCTTCCATCTGCCTGGGAAGTATTGGAATTTAAGGATGGCATTGATTGTGTTAACCAACGCTACTATAACCTTTTCGTGGCAGCTTTTTCAGTGACTGGTTTCCGATACCTTAGTTTCCTGGTATCTTTTGAGTCTTACTATGATCATATATCATCGCATGACCCATGAGGAGGTCAATCAGATCATAATCAGACCTCCTCCAGGGTCGCAGGTCTGATCTATCCATTGTCTGAAATAATAGTCATTATTCTAACACGTCTCTCGACCGCTTTCGTCTAGTCTTTGTCTTTGTTTGAGAGGTAGTTTTCCGTACACTACAGTTCAAGGCTGTAACGTGGAAAAGTCACGTAGAAAAAAATCTCAAAAAACATTAATTTAGTCCAGAATCTAGTAATCTCTACCAGCCCTAGCAGCATATTATGAGCACATGCATTCGTGCATATGTTATACAATTATAAATTGGGGACACTTACCCCATGCATCTAAATTCGTCGTACTACGAAGACCATGCATTAAGATTATAGACTACTTAAAATATTGAGACTCAATGGCGGATTTAGGGGGCGCACGGGAGTGAGACAACCATGGTATTTTATTTTCATCACTCATAATAAATTAGGAAATATATGCATGCTTATTTTAATTCACCACAAATGAAAATTTAGTTTTAATGTCGTAAATTTAGTTTTAAAAATAAAATAGACTAAAGAATCACAAACAACTGATAAGCGACGTCGGTCGGAGGTCCTGGGCGACATGAAGACGGTTTTCTATGCACAATACAACGTTAATTCCTGTGCAGATGTGAGCGCAATATTACTGCTTGGGTTATTACTACTACTTCCCATAAATACATTACGGTTGCCCCCTCTTAGCCAAATCCTAAATCTGCCTCTGTTGATATTGTTATTTATAAAGTATCGATGACGTCATCACATATGATGACCTAATTTTTAATTTTCTGCACAAAAACATGCGAAATTGAAATTAAAAATCACGTGTCTGAAGTTTTTTTTTTGATAAACTTGAATTAATGGAGAAAATGAGTTTATTCCACATTTGTATTACACACTATAGTATATCTTTATATATATATATATATTTATCTTTATATATCTTTAAATGGTTGTTTTGAGATTTAATTTTTAGTGGGAATCTAATTATAGAATTATGCTTCGATGAGAATAGAAAAAGAGACATACTTTAAACAACCAATAAGCATCTTTTCAGAATTTTAAAAAAACGCAATATAGTTTGGAAATCTTACCTTGATTTTAATATTTCTATCACAAATTAAAGGTAGAAGAATGCTTCTTAATACAGCATTACCATCAATTAAAAAAAGTAAACAGTTAATTGCAAACTGTTTTGAAACAGCCAGTTTGCTGTAACTTCCACTATTTATAATATCAATTTTATTTATAAATGTGTTCTGTAATCCAGGTATTAATAGCTTTTACTTAATCCCAGAATTAAAGAAATCCTGCATTAATCCAACAAATTATGAAATAAAATCTATGGTCCGTTTTTCCTGCAGGGGCAAACCCGGTTTCACATAGTTAAATTTAAGGAAAAACAGCAGGATGTAAAGTACATATTACAGATATGTACTTTACAACTTTACAACTTTTGTATTAATTCGCTAGATGTCTCTATGGTTGTAAAAAAAGGCGCCTAATTTAATGTCTGTCAAATAATTAGAGTTTATAGACACTAAAATAAAAAAATTTAGACATTTAAAGTATTCTAAGTTAAATTTCAAAATGCAGTGAGTTTATTAACAAAAAAAACCTAAAATACATTTTTTATTTATCCACTACATCTATAAAAATATTGTTTATAATCGCAATGTTTGATACACATTTCAATAAATTATGTATTCTAACGGCATTTTAAATAATATGCTATCATCATCCTCATTAAATCATTATTACTTATCCAGAGTAAACAACATAGTTAAATTAATATGTATTAATATGTATACTATTTAATATACTTAAAACCAAGACATAGCTTTTTTGTAAGTAGATATAATACATCTAACAGGAACATTAAACCACATTTAGCAATTTTTTTATCACATTTGTCTTGCCAGATATTACTTTAATGCTAATGTTTTTTAATAGGTTAATGACCACGACTAACGTTTATGTAGCCTTTTTTGTTATTTTGTGTTTAGCTATTATTCTGAAATGAGAGCTTTGTGCTAATAACACAAATACGTATAAAATTTTTTCTGAAAACAATTAATTATTTTATTAGTATAAGTTATTTTCTCGACAAGCCTTCATCCTCTGGCACTTAAGCTGTATACAGAAGATTTTAGTTTATTTACAAAGTATTGTGTAAGGTTGAGAAAATAATATATATTACGTCTTTAATAGTCTATTACGTCAAAAGTTAATTTTATTAACACTACAAATATTAATTTAAAATATAACTAATACAAGTATATTTGCAAATGGTACACTACAAATACCATAGTTGACATTATCAGTTAAATACTGTGAAGATTTGAAATTAAAATTTTCTCCAGAAATATTATAAACTTTCTATACCAGGAATCGAATATTTTCGTGTCTTCTGATTAAAAAAATAGTATCCTTAGCGCTAGATGATATGGGCAGGGCAAAAGTCTGGCAAACAATTTTTTATCAGCCCCACATTCTCCGATCTAGACACTTCGGTCGTTTTATTAACTATGTTTTGATGGAAAATGCTTGTAATGTAGACAAATCGTACAATTTAGAATAATTTAATAAACTGAATTTTTGAAAGAAGCGCAACTGTTACATTTTTTTTAAATTTGGCTAAGGTCTCCCTTTTTGGATAAAAAAATTACTGTTACAGATTTAATTAATGTAGCACTAGTACAACCTGGATCGACTCATCTGGTGGAATTTCAGCACTTTTTTATACGATATAAAAAAAAGGTCTCTCTTTTAACAGCACTTAGTACCTGCACATCTTGCTTCTTTACAACTTAGTAGTAGTTATACTTCATCTTGTAAATATAAACATTGTCTGAATGTTTTTTGTGGCATTCTCTAAATTTTTCTTTTTCTTCCTTGTGGCTTACTACCTGAATAGTAATTCTTGGTATAAATATATTTGTGATATACTGCAAAAAAAGCTATAGAAGTAATTACTTGTCCATATATTCTGCAGTTTTCTGGACCACTTAAGTAGTATTTAAATTGGGTGTTCTTTTAGATTTGGGTGCACTCTTATTACCATAATATACTTTCTTCGGTTGTTAAAGGTGAGCTAAAAAATGAACACGAATAAATAGGGTAATGAATGTGAAAAAATAACTGTGATAGAGGATAATTCTGCAATTCAATTTTCTTTTAGGGTTATTTTGTTTATTTATACCTCCATTGCATAAATATTATTCGTATTTTTTCAGTTTATTAGTACCAATACTACTTACCTCGATAGTTAGCTATTGTACACTGTTATACCTATTTTCCAAAGTAATAATGTGTCTGGTAATAATAAACACAAATTTTTTTACGACCACACGACATCTTCTGCACTTGTGGCGATTATACAAGAATTTGTTAGTGGTTTTGAAAAAAAACCTTTTAACAAACTGGAATATTAAACTAAATAAGAAATGAATAACAAAAAAAGACGAATAATATCGAACTGTTAATATAACATTTTTTTTTTAAAACCACTAACAAAGGTTTTGAAAAAAAAACTCATAATAAGCTGGAATATTAAACTAAATAAGAAGTGAACAACAAAAAAAAAAACGAATAATATAATAATATCGAACTGTTAGCATAACATTCAAATTTGGTGTTACGTTAAGTAGTATCAGATGTCAAAAGATTGTTGATTTTATGAAACGTTAGTGGCCAAATTTTCCTTTATTTTTATTTTCCTATTTAATTTTAAATATACCACAAAATAAAAGAACTAAAAGAGTTCATTATCTTTATATAATACCATCCAATTTTTTTATTTTTGATGTATTTTATAACAATTTTGAAAGAATTTCAATTATTTTATTGTTCATATTGTGGCATAGAAATTTTACAATATTGTTCCTGCAAGTGTGTTCTGATAACTGACAGGCTGTGAGTTTACAATTTCAATTATATTAAAATTGCTATGAAAAATTGATTGAAGTAAGAAAAATCCTTCCAAAATGAAAGAAATATAAAAAGTGTATGGAATGGTGGGCAAGTACAAAATAAATCAATGCGTTTATTACAAATTATTTCATGCATCCAATCAGAATAAGGTATTTTAAAATTCCCGGGCTTGGATTTGCCACTACAGGAAGAATGGATCATAGTTTTAAAATAAATTTTATTTGGTCACCCTGTATTTATTCAATCAATAAAAAAACACTGAAAAAAATGTTCTTGGTACAATATCCCTAGTTAATTATTATTGATTGTTTCAGGAATGTTCCGTGTTTCTGTTTGAGAAGCGATGCGCCGAAAAGTTACACAAACCAAAACGCAAGGAAACTGTAACTGAAATATTAAGAAGTTCAGTGCGACAACTTGAGCGGTTCAGACATCCAAAAATTCTGCACGTACTGCACCCCATAGAGGAATGTGCTGACACTCTCGCATTCGCATCGGAACCAGTGTACGCTAGTTTAGCTAATATCTTGGCATATCAGGAAGGAAGTGGAAATCATGGGGGAATTACCGCCACAGGAGCGCAACAACCTACGCCGAGACCAGCCCATTCACGAGAATACAACTTTTTAGATATTGAGTATAAATATGGAATATTACAGGTGAGTCTTCTCTTGAAACATATTTACATAAAGCGGTCAGATTTCATTTTGTAAATTATTATAGCGGAAGAGGTAAGGAGGAGAGGCAAATCTGAACGCATTCTTTGGATACAAGTTGATCTTTTGCGCAGCACAGAGATAAAAATTTTCAGAAGAGTATCCATTAAAAACCTCCTTTAGAAATCAAGATAGTGGATATTTTCCAAACGACGGTTGTTTTTAAATTTTTCTTTAAAAAATATTGGTTGCATCGGAAAAGTATGTTAAATATATTATACTGACCGGCACAAAAAGTGGGACAGCAAGAAAAATTGGAACATGTTTAATTAAAATTTGTCTGTGTACACAAAATATGTAGAATCATTTGTTTTGCAGTCTTGCTCCTTTTTTTGTTTATTTCTTGTTCCCAATTTTTTTTCATTTCCTTATCATTTTAAAAACTGACGAATTTTAACATTTTTAATCACCATCATTCTTTAGTATTGGCTTGCATTCTGGGGATTGTTTTAAGTGCTGGTAATTTTCAAAAATTTTCGCAATGTCTTTTCTCCGATGAGTCTCGATTTGTCCTGTATTCAGATGGACGACAGAAAGTGTAGAGAAAGCGAGGAGAAAGATATGCGCAATGCAATTTTAGTGAGAGGGTGTGCTTCAGTGGTGGGCTAGTAATGTTGTGGACTGGCATATCTTATGCGGCTTGCACAGAGCTTGTGATAGATTCGTAGAGAGATACAGGGTGATTTTGTGTCAATTTCCATCCCCTCAATATTTCGGTATTTTTATTATTACAAAAAAAAGACCAATACAAAAGTTATAGGACTTATGTAGATATGTAGATTTTTAAAATCGTATCAGAAAAAATAATGGAAGCTCACACAAGATAGCTACAGTTATTAAATTTATTTTTTTAAATTGAACTTCCTGTATATTCCCACATATTTGGATATAACACTTTCTCATGAACATAATGATAATATATGGGTTGATGGGTCTATTTTTAATACTAAGGGAGATATGAGGGAAATTTTGTGCGAGTCTCACCTCCGTTAACTTTGTTATTTCTGGCTATTCAAAAGTAGTTTATAAAAAAAATTACAAGATTTTTTAACAATATCTTGAAAATCGTCTTGCCAAGATGACTGATTCTATTCTTAATAAAACATATTTTCCATTTTTTATACACACGAGAGGAGGGATTACATGGGTATCGTAGTTATTAGTAGAGATAGAGAATCGCTTAAATGAGCGAAGGAGTGCAACATTTTTAACCATTAACATGGTGTATAGAAAACAATTGAATCCCGATTGGTTTAGATTTGGTTTAGGAAAAAGTCAAAATTGCCATTTTTGAAAATGCCTTTTAACTTTTTATTTTTGGTTCAATTAAAAAATGTTTAAGATAATTTTCCTATAATTTTTTAAGGTCTTTACAGTGGCAATCTTAATTTATTTTTCCAAACAATTTTTCTCATTTTAAAAATGCAATGTGGCGTCCATAACAACAAATGATGTTGTTTGAACATATTTAAGAGTGCCACTGTAACGACCTTAAAAGATGATTGCAAAATGATCTTAAAACATTTTTTAATTGATCCACAAATAAAAAAAGGTACAAGGCATTTTTAAATATGACGATTTTGGATTTCTCTTAAACAAAATTAATGGGGATTGGACTCGCAAAAATTTCCCTCGTATCTCCCTTAGTATTAGAGATAAACCCATCAACCCCTATATCATTATGTTTGTGAGAAAGCGTTCTATTCAAAAATGGAAAAATATACAGGATATTTAATTTAAAAAATAAAATTAATAACTGTAGTAATATTTTGTGAGCTTCCATTGTGTTTCTAATGTGATTTTCAAAATTTCCATAAAAAGTCATATAACTTTTGTATTCACCACATTTTCGTAACAATAAAAATAACGAAATTATGAGGGGCTAGAATTCTCACCAAATCACCCTGTAAATTAATAACATTTTGGAAGAGCATGTGGTGGTTCTTGCGTAGTTTATTGGTGAGCAATTTCTTTTAATACACGATAATACTCGTCCGCACGTAGCCATAATTGTTATAAATTACCTTTATGACAGCGGTATTGAAGCCCTAGACCTACCCAAATTCCCTTCAGACACTTTTTTATCCTAAAAATTTAAGTTATCCTTCTAAAATAACTATATTTTTAAGCTAAAAGATTTAGAAAATACACCAAGAAACAATTTTACACTGAGAAAAATTTTAATTAAAAATACACCAATTTTCCTTGTTATCCCACTTTTTGTGCCGGTCAGTGTAGAAGCGCATCAAAAAATTGTTTGTTCGGAAGTATGATCAAAATTGAGTTAAATTTTTTTTTATTATTACTGTTATTTTTTTCACTTTTTTGGTTAATTTGTTGTTTTTAATTTCTTGTTACTTAATACAAGGCATCTCAGAATGCAATTCACTTTTTGAACTTGGATAACTAACTTTTGAACTTATACGAAGTGGTGGCGGGGCCAATCTGCTTTGGGTGGGGAATAGATGCGGATTCGCCAGTAGCTATGGGTAGACTGGTGTGCATTGTGCGTTCATATCCGAGCATATTTCAAAGCTAATAATTCTTATGCTGCAGCTAAGCAGCAGTTTTGTATCCGCAATATTTGCCGTGAGTGATGCCCAATTGTTAATTTGGTAAAATTGTGTGTGGCCAAGTTCAGGCAGAGTGGTTCAGTTGTCGATATTAAACCCCAAGGACGAAGACTATCAATAAGACCACCTGAAAATGTCGACAGGATAAGAACAGCCGTTCGTCGCTATACACAACGTTCAATATGAAAGAACATGTTTGTCCCGAATCTTCATCCACCCAATGTTCCACCCGTACAAAATTTAACTTGTTCAAGCACTTCCCAAAGCAGATTATTGAAATAGGTGAAATTATTGTGAAGCATTGATTGAAGACTTCGAAGATTTAAACATCATTTTTATTGATGAGCCCCACTTTCATCTCGAGGGATATGCTAAAAACAATTGCACAGCCCAAAGGTTACAGTTTGGTGCGCACTACCAAGTGGTGGCATAATGGGTCCACATTTTCTTTAAACAGTCGGAGTCGCGCGTTAACCGATACTGTGCTATGCTTCGTAATTTTTTCAAGCCAGAACTTCAACAATTTCCTGGTTACAATTTTTAAACATGATTTCAGTAGGATGAAGCCACAGCCTACACGGCAAGAAAGTCTATAACCACTGTTAACGAGCTGTAAAGTCATTTCCAGATTTGGTAACATTTCCTGGCCTCTTAAGTCACCAGATTTTATTCCTTTAGACTTTTTCTTATGGGGGTATCTAAAGCGTAAAGTTTACATTAACCCTTTAGTTTATATCCAACAGTTGAAGCAGCTTATATGTATAAAAATCAAGAAATTCCGATAGTGATGTGGTGCAGAATATGACTGTCCGGTTCGAGGAGTGCTGCCAACGAGATCTGGACATCCGACATCTGAACAATTTAATGTTTAAAGAATAAAATGTTTTTTCACAAAATTACAACCAATGTATTTAATTGGAAAATAATTTTATTATCCACCATCTTGGGGAGATTTTTTAGTAATCCATCTAACTACTCTTGTTTTGTCTTCAACTATAAAAATGACCAACATGTGTTAAAAAGATGCAGATTCTACCATAACATTAATCACATACCCATTCCCATTTATGTTTGATCTATTATATTTTTATATAC
>JANEYF010002479.1:0-26900 GCA_029963845.1 Rhamnusium bicolor
ACCACACATTACTATTTTATGGTTATCAAGGTAAATTCATTGTGAGGTTAGACAAACATTTTGATATAATCTGATGAGTTTTTCCACAATATGTAATTACAGTAAAACAGATTTCATGTCATTTCACATTATCGATTTTAATCATGGCCTCAGTCATATTAATTTCTGAAAATACTTATCAAATATATGTTTTAGGAGCATTTATATCTTGACGCGCAAGAATTTTTATCAAATTTTTAATCATCTCCCGAAAGATGCCAACTTGGATGGTCGAATGTTCTGATGTTTGAAACTACATCATTGCTAGTGTCATCAAATCGAAGGACAATCCACTTCAAGATTGTATTATATTTGTTTAATCCTTTAAAAAGTATTTCTTTGGCTAAAAAACGATTTGTAGAAGAATTGTTGCTTGACGAAAAAATAATAAAACAGAGAAATATGTTATGATCGAAAGGCCAGTATAACTGGCTGCAGGTAAAATATCGATTAAAGAAATTGTTGCATTTTTAACTACCTACAACTATAATAATAATAAATCCTTTATTTAATACTATAAACTTACATCATATTAAAAAAATAAATAAAATAATTCCGTCTTTAATCATATCTATACGTACATGAAAACAAATTAAAAACGAAATTTAGAGGTAAACATCTGAAACGAGTCTTTTGAAAGAAACTTATATTACACGCCTCTGTAACTCCCAGTTAGGTTATTTTTGACCTTTGTGCAGTAGATGTATTACTCGTTGCACTACATTGTATTATAGTTATGAAAATCTTCTAATGCTTGTAAATTCCCTTGCAAATTCGATGTACTATCGGTGGTAGTCTGTCTAATTTTATGTATGAAAACCAATACATTGAATTCAATATGATTTTTCATTTATGCATCCTAACACATTCAACATATTTTTCATTCTAGTATAAATACTACATTTCTATATTACCCTCATATTTCTGTTTTGTAACTTTTGCAAATGATTCATATCACCTTAGTTTGCAAGAATAGTACTACTATTCTTGCAAACTAATTAAAGTGATAATATATTATACCAATTTTTACATTCTTATACCTAATATAAGGAAGTATAGTAATCGTGATTTTTTTCGAGCTCGAGATTTTATTGATTTTGATGAACCCACTTGAATCCATTCTATTTTCCGAATGATGTGCGCGCGTGCGTGAGTGCGTGTATGCGCGCGCGCGTGTGTGAATGTGTGTGTGTGTGTATGTGCGTATGTCTTGAATATATTGTGGGGAATTTTGCCTGAATTTTACCAGACTCGTGAGGACATTTAATATTGTGGGGACATACACGCGTCCCCACAAGCTTTTTGGTGATTTTGCCCCATATATTCATAGAATTTTGGGCATATTTATTTAGTAGATAGATATTAGGTATATCTACCTGCCATTTTTGTCACGTTTGATTATTTTCTTCTATAACGAAAATATAGATTATATTTGATGTCCCCACAAACAAGATAAAAATCAGGTGAGTAAGTTTAGTGCATTGTGTATTATTCATAGGGACATGTCTTATTGCTAACAAGTGGCTCCCTCTATCATATAAGAAATTGCTGCATGCATATTTTAAAGTTTGGAAAGGATGTGTGTATCTTCCACAGTTATGTTAATGAATTGAGGACAATGTAATAATCAATACCATTAGTCTAATATATTTTAAGAACCTGGTGGAGAGAAACAAAAAAGGAAATTAGAATCATTCTGCTAACTGTAGGTGATGTCGATGTGTGGCCTCAAAGTACTGATACAGTTAATTAATATTCTTGTGCATACTGCACAACACACAGCAAAGGATAATTTAATTCTTTCCCAGTTTTTTTCTTTGATTGTCTCGGTGGTTGGGTACTCAAGAACATTTTAGTCTCCGTATCTTCTAAATATTATTTTTGTGTTCAGACATTTTAAGCTCTTTTTCATTTTAAAGCAGAGGGCAATACTAATCAATGGTGAGAAGCTACATCTAGATATAGTGTTTGATTTTTATTCAATTACCGAAGTGTACTACTATGTACTCAAAATTAATTTTAGATATAGATTTCTGTTACTTCGTTTGTTCTACCCAAGTGACATCTTTAAATAATTCATTTTATTAATTGAAAATAATTACAGCAATTACTTGACTATTAACTATTACTATAAATATATGGATATCAGGATAAATAGTTTTTAATATTGTTAAATATATTTGTTATAGTGTTTGAATGTCCGTATATTTACGTACATTGAGTGTGAAAATCATAGAGTAGTTTTTTATATCTAGTATCTAGCATAACTCGTGATAAACATGGTAACAGAACATCAGTTTTTTTGGCGCTGTTGTCAGACTTAAGTATTTTCCTAGAAAAGTTACTAAATGTTCTTAAAAACAGAACTCCCTTTAATCCAATAAAGTTGTTCTCAGCTTATAGGGGCCGCAAAGGAAAATTCAAACAGGATGAATTTTTCAGGGTTGTTGGAACTGCCTCCTGAGTATCCAACCAAAAGATCACACTCGAACTACTGGTACGAATTGCGCTATAGGGGTGGTTTCCTAAACATTTTTTAGAGCAAAATGACCTTAATAAAAGTTTTAGAGGATCAACTTCTGAACAACTTTTCCTTATATTTTTTTTGATTTCTAATACTTAACGAGTTACAGCGCATTATATGATAAAAATTGCGCACGCTGCAGAGGTGGTCTTGTAAACATGTCATATATGTACGCTGTATATCGTTAAGTATTAGAAGATACAACAACATTTTATGAGGAAAAGTTTATCAGAATTTGATCCTCTAAAACTTTATTAAGGTCAATTTTGTAAAGACATAATAATAATATTTAACCATATAACATTATCAATATACTGAAATCGTTTCAACTAATACCTGTACTTTACACTACTGTCGATGAGAGTTAAGATAACCTAGTTGGTATCGTTAAAACTACTGTTTTAACGATCTCTAAAAAAAATTAATGCTAACTTGGTTGGAGAAACGAGTGTTTTGGTGCTAATAACACATTCCTAGTTCACTAAGCTGTTGATACAAAATTACACATTTGCTAACCCATAGTTTTGTGAGGTTTATTAATAAACACAGTTCCCGATTTAGATAAGTTGTGGGTACAAAAGTACGTAAGCCGTTGATACAAAATTACACATTTGCTAACCCATAGTTTGTGAGGTTTATTAATAATACAGTTCTCGATTTACATAAGTTGTGGGTACTAAAATACACATTTAACAACTCTTATATATTTGTGGGCTTATTTTAACACACTGTTTATTTCACATAAGTTGTGAGACGAAATTACACATTAAGATCTTCTTATAGTAGTGAGGTGTCCCCACTAGAAAAAGTAGAGTGTATTCAATAACTATGGAGTGTATCAATACGTCATAACTAGTCACTAGATCACAAAGATAAGGTCTAGAACGTCACGTGTGTAGTTTCATTGTCCCCACAGTGTGGTGCAATTCACACGACCCCACAATATATTCAAAACGTGTATAGGTGTGTGTGTGTGTGTATGGCCACGATAACCTCAACAAATACAATGCGAGACTTCCCAAATTTGACAACTAAGATTTTCAATAACATTTTTGGTAACACATTAAATTTGGTGGTACTACCAGAAGAGACATAATGAATGAAAGAAAAAAAAAGTACAATTTCGGGAAAGAAAATTTAAAATATTTTATTGCATTTCTGGACGAATCTCGACGAATTACAATGAAAAACATAACTTTATGGAAACAAAATCTCTGCATGTAGTATCGCGATATTAGCCACAGTTTTTGAGATAAAACTTTCAAATTTGGTACACATATTCTAAAGTCTAAAGACAGTGATAAATTCGGCAAAATTGGCCAGATGAAAGAATGTCCACGGGACCCAAACTTTTTGTATTTGTCTTTACAAAAAAAAAATTCTCGAAGAAAGATTATAAATCATGTCTACTATATCAAGCCGATAAAATATTTTTCAAGTACTAAGCTGATGTAAACTGAAATTTGTTACACACCTCATAAATTGGGGTTAGGATATATTTGGCAGTTTGATATTTGGAATGTTTAACTTAGTTACAAAAATGTCAATGTCAATAAGAAGAAATTATTAAAGTATATGACATGAATTATTATTGACAGTATCGAACGACCGCGACGCTAATAATGAATTATTTAAAAATTTTTATAAAACATTTCAAGATACGCTATTAAAATTTAATTGGGGTAAGTGAAGAATTAAATAGAATAATTTTTTTAGATCAGGATGATATTATACTCGTATAAGAAAGTTATGTGCTGGCCACGTAAGATTTTTTTGCTTTCAATAGACAAATAAATACTCACAAACCCTTTTAAGACACCAATCTTTTTGCCCACATAATTGACATGATTATTACATTTCAGTTTATCATCTATGATTATTCAACACTGACGTAGTTTTCCATAGAACACCAAAACCATATACTGTACTCGACGCGCGTTTCACCAACCAAGTTGGCGTCATCTGGGATGAAAACGATTTTAATCATCTCCTGATGATGCCAAATTGGTTGGTGAAACGTGCGTCGAGTGCAGTATACGGTTTTGGTGTTCTCCTAAAGCACTACGTCAGAGTTATTCCCATATCAAAGGTTTCAACTCACTTCAGAACATTGATTACTCCTAAATATATTCCTTACGGTATCAATTACATTCCCACAAGCTCTAATATTTTCATCTATAAACCACTTTTTTCCCAAAATTATACATTCTGCTTTTGATACATTCAACTTTAACATATTAACATAACTATTCACTCAGGTCTTTCAAATTTTCATTCATTGTGTTCACCATTAATATGCCGGTTTCCTCTGTCACATAAATAATTGTATCATCTGCGATCAAGTTATAACAGCAGTTATCAAATAGAGCTGTTATGTCGTTGATGTATAAAATGAATAAAAGCAGTTCCAATTTATACTTTACGTACTCGGAACATACTCATTATATTTCATTTTATGCATTCTGCTACTGAAATTATTACGTAACCACATACGTACAGCTTCATCAAGTCCATATATTTTCGCTTTTTTAACAAGCTTTCCCTATGTATCCCCTCAAATACACGCTTTAAATTAAAGCAAGTTATATTGGTCACTCTGCCTGAGTCATTTGGTTCTTTCTATTCATTAATCACATACTGCAAGGCACTTAACTGTGACCTCCTCGAAAACCGGACTGGAATTTACAAATTAAATAACTCTAAATCTTTTAATATACAACAATCAAAGTTAGTATTAAAATCGAGGTTAAAATATCTTCACAAAGTAGTTATTCAATATTCAAATAATATTTACAGCTATTTTCAGTTGTACCATTCTCCCCTACATCTAAAACCATTTTTGACGTGATATGCATAAAGTGTTTCAATTGCTTTTAAAATATTCGCTTTTATCGCCTCTTATTGAACTAGAAACAAGATTTATTAATTATGTAAGGGTGGTTTCAGTTTTCTGTATAAACTTATATCGTTTCTGAGATGCAGGGTGTTAAAATTACATTACTTTTTGCTTTGTTTTTTCTCAGGAACTAATTAATAGAGTTGGTAAGGAAATTTTCTCAAAAACTGCTACATTCTTAATAATTTTTGAAATGTAGCAGAAGGGTATTGATTTCATTGTTTTAAAGAAATGCTGTGTAAATTATATAAGATGTTGCACGAATTAAAGGTTAAACTGAAGGAACATATTTCTCACGCTATTTTAATCCGCAATGGCTTAGTTTTCGAGATATAGGGTATTGAAGAAAATAAAACATGTTTTCTTAAGATAATTCAGAAACTGGTATAGAGAGATGACTAAAATGTCGTAAAAAGATGTATCTAAGACCAGTAATTGTTATACATTAAGCAGAGCTTAATGGTAAAAAGCACTGGAATAGATTTGGGGTCAAATATTAAAAAAAATTGTTAATTTCCTATTTCTTTTTTATTTTGTACAGATATTACATTTCCGACTTTACTACATGAAATCATGTTAAAAGAAGCGAAAAAAATCGTTGTTATATTTTTGTGATAAAATGAATTGTTTACGAATAATTCATTAGTAAGGATATATTTTAACATGTGTCGATTTTACCTCCAAATCTACACAAACGCCATTTAGTATTAAGCTCTATTTAATATCTAATAGTTATTGGTCATAGATACATGTTTCAGGAAAATTTCAGGTATTTATCTATAAGGGTTTTGAGATATTTTAAGAAAACAGAATTTTTTTATTATCTTTAGCACCCTGTGTTTCGAAATTTAAGATGTTATAGAGACATGATTTAGGACATTTTCTACTTAAAATGCCCTCAGGCATATTTTCCTTGAGTTTTCCTTTTTACACCATGCAAAACCCTGTATAAATAATAGAACTAGGTCGCAGGTATCCATTTACAGTTACGGCTTTTATGCAAACATAATGTTATATTACAAACACCTATTGACACATTCCCAAACAACAGAAAAACATAAATTCATACATGCTGAAGCCAATTTTATCTCATATTAAAATGTTAATACGTAAACTAGTTTTATCGAAAAACATCAAATGAATTAACTTTTCATCAGGGATGGAAAAAGTATGGAAAAGATTGTTTAGAAAATGTCATAACATGTTCAAAATTGTAGATTGTCATTGAAACAATATTTTTAGCTTTATGTACAGAGCGTCTTGACCACTGAACACGTCTAATAATAACTGTTTGGTTTATTCGATATACTTTAACTTATTTTTTATTTATAGAATATTTACATTAAAGACGCAGATGTCCAACCGAAATTTTATAATCGTTATTTACGCAAATAAAATTATGCGAAGTAAAATTGCATTGTTTTTAGTTGAATGTATAAAGCATAAAAAATCAGACGTAAACTATATGTATAAAATGTGTTACCGTGCAATACATAATTTTAATAAAAAAAATAATGCTTTTAGTACGAATAGCTGGTTTAAACCGCTGTTAAATTATGTGAATTAACTACCGATGAAAATTTTGATTACGTGTAATATATTAATAACAACATCTATTATTATTGATTTTTTATAACTTTACTTACCATTTTTTTTATAAAACGAAAAATGTCAAACATCAATTAATTATTTGTTTTTAAACAAAATAAAAATAAAATGAAAGTTTATATAGGTTAAGTATATCGATTGGCAATAATTAAGCCTATCATTTAAAAAAAAATTCATAATAATTAATAGTACAAACATTTTCTCACATAAATATTTCGTGGCTTTAATATATCACTGTTTGCTATTATCAAATATGCCATTCCATATCTGTTTATTTATCCATATGAGGGATATATGCGCGCCGTCAGTATAAAACAAGCCAACAAAAAATTAAACATTTTACACAATTCTCTGGTAAGGAGACATCTGATTTGTATTAAATCTGTGGTTAAGCTACTACCCACTAATTTATGGTTGCGTTGAACAGTGTATGCAACAACTAGTTTCACACGCTACAAATTAATAATATAATATAATAATTGTGTATCAAAAAGGGCCTGGTATAACTTATAACGACATAAATCTTATATCGTATCCATTGACCATTTGTTTATGGTTGTCAACGTATACTTCCATCATTAATGAGCCTTCCATAGTATCATCTGCTGTTGATGCAGCTAGGTGTATACAATTTATTTTTTGACACTATATGCTTAAAAAAATCTGCAAAGTCTCTAGTTAAACCAAAAAAAATACACATGAGAAATATTTTATTGTTAATGATTAATGAATAATGATTGTTAAACATTTTTTAGGTTACAAAATAAAATAGCTAAGTATAAAAAACAAATGCTTTATTGGTGTCTTCAAATTATTAATTTTGTATTTTTTGCCAGTTTTAAAATTTTTGTTAAAAAGGTGTGTAAAATATTCGTATTTTTTTAATACTCTTTCTTGATATTTAAAAAATAAGTACCGACACATCGCTTCTACTAACATGACGTGGTGCAGAAATAAAGTAGATTAAAATAAAGAAAAGTCGTTGAAAAAATATAATTTTTTTGTATAAAAACAAAATATCGATTCCCTTGGTAATAATGAAATTTGGTACCAATTTCGTTCTCCGTTCTCTTTAATATTTCTACTAAAACAACTTTTGCATATTTTTATAACCTCAGAAAACGCCCAGGAAAAATGTAAACATAGGATTTGCACAATTTTTTTATCGAATAACCCTGTTAATTTAACAATAATCAAGTTTAGTGTAGATGACAAATTCGTATTGTATATTTCGCACAGATACAGTTACTTACCGTTGAGGATCACGCGTATCTTTAATTTCTGCAGATTCTATAATAACAAATGTGACCTGCTTTTTTTTGCCGCGTCCATCACACCACATTAAAAAACATACAAAAAAATAAGTAAGTGTTACATTTAACCACGTTGGTCGTCAAATGTAACCGGGGAACCCCCGTGGTACCGTGATCTTAGTTTCGCCCTGTATCAGGATGACTCTTAATACAAGAGGAAACCAAATCAGGTATTTATGGAAAAGCCTTCACTTTACCTGTCAATAAGAACTATTCTTATTGACAAGGAAAGCGAAGAAATTTCCTGTGCCTGCGGCTAGCTGGGTTTTTGGGAGGCAAGGGCCGTGCGTTTCTTGTTTCCTTGAGACCTTGGTTCACTATTATTCACTTCAAATAATTCTATCAACGAGTAGTAGGCGAGGATGAATAAGTAATATAAAAAAAAATATTTTTATTTTAAGGACGCCATCTGCAGTTTAACCAGTGATTACTTTTTCATCCCCCCAACTCAGAACCTACAGAATTTCTGTTTAAGGTAGAGACAAAATAAAAAAAATTAATTAATAAAATTAAGTATTTATTAAATCAACAGCAAAGTATACTTTCCACAAAAATGGTAATTTAGAATTACCGACAAATATATATACAAGAATTTATTACGAGTGGGTGAAACTCGTTCACCGAACACAATCGAAAAGAAAATAACTTGCCACACTCCAGTGAAGGCTGACCTGGGATGGAAATGGTGGCGTGAGTCCTGAAGTTAACGTTTTCTCGTCTGGTATGGACACCTAGTTTCTTAATACATAGTCTACCGATGAAATGAAACGTTACCCACAATTGTGGAGCGCATATCACGTTACAGTTACAGATGAATTCTGGTCATCCAAATAAAGCATCCACGGAACTAATCCTCTGGATCCAAGAATCGTGACTTTTTTTAAATTTGCCACCTTGCAAATATTAATATCCAAATGAAATTGGAAGAGTGTGAAATATAAATTCACAAAAGAGTCCTGATGAATTTGATGTTAATGATGAATATTTAAAATTAATTATAAATATTTTAAAAGTTCCTGATGAATATTAAAATTCCTGACGAATTTTTAATTAATGATGAATTATAGAGTTCCTAATTAATATTAGCCGGCTTCAGACTATGTATTTAAGAAAGGAATAAATAGAAACATATTATTAGAACATGTGCCACATCTTCACAAAAAATTAGAAAAATTAATTATTAACTTTTCCTTAAAAATATACATCTTGAAGAGAACTTGCAAGAAAAATAAATCATTTAAAACTATTAGTATTACCTGATGGTTGTTCACAACACTAGTAAATTAAGATAACATTTCAAAAGTTGATTGATGTTATCGATTGTCTGACAAGAGGTGTTGCCGGTACAAAGTTGATTATTAAAATGGCTTATCTTCCTGTCTCTATCAAGGAGGTAAACTAGTTTGATATAAAAAATCAAACTTTATAAAATAAGATATGAAAGTAACTAAAATAAATTCATATTATATCACAAATAATATTTAATGATTAAATTCTACTATAAGAATAGTCTAATAGTACCACATCACCCATGAATTACACAATGATATTTAAATTAATTATTCCCCAAAAGTAGATCGTAACGCCATCTATGAGCGGTATGATAAGTTGTCTCCCTACTGGTAGGCAACTGGGAAGTTTATGAGACAGAAAACTTTAACAATAGTAGCTGAAGGTCAAACCAACCAAAGGCAGTCGCAACCCTTCTGAAAGGAAAACTATAAACAGCTGTTCAACACTTGTTACGATTTAATTAATATCGACGTAAATATTGAATATTTATCTAATAAGGTAATAAATGATTGCATATTTTATGTGACACATATTTCTAATAATATTTTCTTTCAGTATGAAAGCGTTAACTTTGGGGACTGTTATTACAACAAAAGTACTTAAATAATAAACAACAATATTGGATAATGTAAATATGTACAAGATACTATTAACTTAGATGGTAAACATAATAATTCCTTAATAAATATGAGATTGACCAAAGGTTAAACAGAAATTCTTCACCTACTAAAAATACTCTATTATAAACAATTGGGAACCAGATAGATATTTGGAGGTTATTGTTTATTTATCATTATATTCCGGACAGTGACGTTTTTGAACGGAACACCGCGTATAGATTTTTATAAATAATGTAATTAAGAAAGGTATCGTATATAAATATATACATAGAGCATTTTGCAACATTACACTTTATGTAGAATTTCTCAGGAGTTTAGGAAGTTCATCTCGCTACAACCTCTCCTCAAAAAAATAACGTTCAGTTATGACCACACTACTGATTTTTACTTCAAAAATTGTAATCTTAAATAATGTGATGACTGACGAATATGATTACAATATCTAATCCTAAATATTATCTGAATGATATTTGTGCCATTCCTCTTCTTTAATTTTTTTTTCTTTCCAGGATCTTAATACCACTACCAAGAATAATTATTGGTTGTCAAAAAAATACAGTTAGTTACCCAGTACTATACTGGAAAACTAATCCTCTGCACTTGTGACTACGTTAAAAGATCAGACAGAGGGTTTTTTCACAACTAAAATAAGACAGAAAAATAATATCATTCCTTAGCGTTTTGGAAATGAACTAATCTGTTTCCTTTTTCAATGTTATGTATTTCGTTATTTGTAAAATATATGTAGCGTAAAACTTCACATACATATATTGTTTATTTATATATCCTTAACTATTTACACAGAACTGTTGATACTAAAAAATCATAGAAATTAATTTTGTTAAATTTTTCTTTTAATATTGGTAACCATGTTATACCAAAATCTATAGAGCAATTAGATAAGCATTTTTCTTCATTCAATAATGTTATGTCTGATTCCTTAAGTTCTCTTTATTTTTTGCTCCGCCTCTGGTTAAAATTTTGCCGAATTCAAATTTCTTCCATGTCCATTTTCCATATATAGCATATAATCACCAATTACATGAGAATCAATCAAAGTCTATGATAATCACTCTATGGATGGCTGCTAGAATTATTATTTTTTATATGTGGAAGCAGGCTAATCTAGTTTGCAATTTAAAAAAAATGATAATCAATCTGTTATGTGAAAATAAATAAGTCACTCCAAAAAACAGTTTACACAAACAAGTTGTTTCCACTTCACTATTTGTAAGTGACATACAAGTTTTGAACTCCCTGTATGCAAGTTTTACAACTAAAACAAATAATACCAATATCACGTCATGTTCAGAAATTACGAACAAAAACTACTTTTTTAGAAGGGATTAGTTTTATTGCCGGCAGCTTTAATTAATAGACATATCACAGGCTTAGTGCATATTATAAGAGCTTGCCTTCTTGCTTTTCTGACAAGTTGTTAATCAATTAGAACAAATTATAAGGAGTATACTGCAGATGACAACTACTAAGTTATAGTAAGTTAGAGGCTGCAGTAAGTTACGTGGACAACTAAATACATTAACATATAAGTTAGGATAACTTTGTTACCAACCAACTAAAGCGTGCACGTCATCATTAGGATACACTTTTTTTAGAAAGCGTTTTATTCTTACCATCAGTTTTACTACATTGCAGTATTATCGCTCTAAATATCATGTCATTTAGAATTTATTAAAATAACAGGTGCGTCATTGTCGTCCTGTAAAAATAAAGAGCAAGTAAGAGCGCTCAGGAGTTACCAGGCAGCCCACCATACACTTATCCGAATTTTTGCCCATAAATCTTTTTCCATGTGAACAGATTATTTTAAACTCAAAATACATTTCATAAGAACGTAATTTTTAATATCCTCATTTCCAGCCAAATACAAATTTACGTTCTTAGAAATGTAATTTTGATTTTAAAATAATCTGTCCACATAGCGATGAAGTTGTAAAATGTAGAAAGTTCTGCCGTTTTTACATAAATTTATATTTACAAGATTTATGGGCAAAAATTCGGTTAGGTGTATGGTGGGTTGCCTAGTGACTCCGGAGCGCTCTTACGTAACGTAAGTAATTTATTCAGGTGATTTTGTTGATTCACAAAATAAATGATAAAAAAATTAAATTTACAATTATTCTGGTTAGATTGGATAGGCTACCTAAACCAAACATTTTTCGTGTGATTTACCCAAATATTTAAATGTTGTGCGTCACTAATTTATCCACAGGTATAGGGTGTCCGTAAATTGATGTTTGAAAAAAAATCGCAAAAAAAAAATTTTAATTAAAAAGGAGGCCTAGCCCCGCTCCGTACGCCCCTAGTTGAATTTAATGTTGATTAATGGTATAAAATAATAATAATTGATACTAAAAACGTACCAAATCTCATCACCAAAAGGGTTCCTGAAATATTAAATAAATATCTACTTTAGGGCACCACCGTCAAAAGGCCCTAGTTTCTTTAGGAAGCATTTCTGAACAAATGTCTACAGGAACTTTTTCATATTTCCAAATACTATCATCACCTAAAGTTAACGATAAGAATTTCCGGACACCCTGCATACATAAAAATTTAATTTTTCCATTAAAAAATTAATGATGGTAATAATAATAAATTGCTTACATTAAAAAATTAATGATAGTAATAATAATAAATTGCTTAATAAGCAAATGTAGATAAAACAAAATAATATGTAAATGTAAATAACGGGAGAGAAGCAGGAAAGAAAGAGCCAGCTGTGTGTATAAAATAGTAGTTATTAAGGGGCCTAGTCGGGAAAACGCTTCGGATAGCTGTGTCACTCTCTAGAAAGTTTTTATACATGCGCCGCTGAATAATTTTGCTCTTGACTATACCTTCACTGAACGTTTTATTCACCAACTTCATTGAGGTGCGATTTCCGATAGAGGTAACATTTCCTTGCTCCATTTGTAGTGACAAAGATACTTATTTAGAAAATTCATTTTAACGTTCAAATTTCACTTATATTTACAGTATAAATTTTCCCTACATAAAGTGAAAATTAATTAAAATAGATATACATGTACCCTCTAGTACACTTTCAACTACTGATCCTCCAAATTTGGTGTAATTTGACCAAACCGTATGGAAGAAATAAATTTTGAAAAATTACCTTACAAGCACTGCTTCGATTAGCCCTCTTAAGGTATCAAGGATGTTATAAGGACAATAACGCACCCAGGTTGGCAGTGTGCTTTCCAAGGGCCTCCGGCCCGAGAGAATGTACGTCGACCGAGGGCGTAATTATCCTATAACATCCGTTTAATATCCTGTTAGGCTGGCATTTAGGTAATTCGAAAATTCTTTGACATTTACGATTGATCAATTTGACATCTATTATGTTCAGGACGATTTCATTTAAAAGAGAGTAATAATCAAAATTGTTTGTAAACACGGTAACTATACAACACATTTTGTTTGTTAATAACGCCATCATCATTTAGTTGTTTTGTGCCGTTTTTTAGTGAAAATGTTAATGCGTTATAAATTTATAATGCCCTAGGGCGTTATGGATATTCATAACCCCCCTATTTCTTACTTAATGTATCTCAAAATTGGGTCATTATTGCAAAATAACGAACTAGCAGAACATTAATAAATAAATAAACAGTAAATAGACAAATAAATAATGAAGGGAGATGCAAAATATGAAATGAATAAATTTAGGATGTACCTATCAAAAACAAATTTCATATTTTAAAAAAATCTGACATATTATTTGATGCATTTGGAGACAAATTTTTAACTGTTAATTTTTTATTGCACATTTTATTAGTTATTTTTTTAATATGTATATTGTTAAATATTGTTGACCAAAAAAAGATGAATCTTTATGAATGACTATTTTTGCAATATGGGATCTCTATTATCTGATTGGCTGTTGGTCGAGCGTTGTACAATTAAGATAAATATAATAAAATAAATATAATAATTATGTTAGCTTCTTTATATTATATAATAATAACATAATTACCGGATTTCCATCTATCGTGCGAAGGTAAAATACAACATACTACATGCGCCGAGAACTACGCATTTCAACAGGTTCCTAGCTATTAGTAAATTATCTCGGCTTATTGGTAGGCACAGTTAATCGGTGGCCTCTAAGTGCGTGTACTGCATTCCAGGTTATAGACACTTTTATTAGTTTTACTGTGCTTTTAGTAGTGCGTATTTATACTTATGTTCCGTTCAAAAACGTCACTGTCCGGAATATAATGATAAATAAACAATAACCTCCAAATATCTATCTGGTTCCCAATTGTTTATAATAGAGTATTTTTAGTAGGTGAAGAATTTCTGTTTAACTTTTGGTCGATCTCATATTTATTAAGGAATTATTATGTTTACCGTCTAAGTTAATAGTATCTTGTACATATTTACGTTATCCAATATTGTTGTTTATTATTTAAGTACTTTTGTTGTAATAACAGTCCCCAAAGTTAACACTTTCACACTGAAAGAAAATATTATTAGAAATATGTGTCACATAAAATATGCAATCATTTATTACTTTATTAGATAAATATTCAATATTTACGTCGATATTAATTAAATCGCAACAAGTTGGGAACAGCTGTTTCATACTTTTACTTTCAGAAGGGTTACGACTGCCTTTGGTTGGTTTGACCGTCGGCTACTATTGTTAAAGTTTTCTGTCTCATAAACTTCCCTGCTGCCTACCAGTAGGGAGACAACTTATCATACCGCTCATAGATGGCGTTACGATCTACTTTTGGGGAATAATTAATTTAAATCTCATTGTGTAATTCATGTGTTATGTGGTACTATTAGACTATTCTTATAGTAGATTTTAATCATTAAATATTATTTGTGATATATTATGAATTTATTTTAGTTACTTTCATATCTTATTTTATAAAGTTTGATTTTTTATATCAAACTAGTTTACCTCCTTGATAGAGACAGGATGATAGGCCATTTTAATAATCAACTTTGTACCGGCAACACCTATTGGCAGACAATCGATAACATCAATCAGTAACAACTTTTGAAATGTTATCTTAATGTACTAGTGTTGTGAATAACCATCAGGTAATACTAATAGTTTTAAATGATTTATTTTTCTTGCAAATTCTCTTCAAGATGTATATTTTTAAAGAAAAGTTAATAATAAATTTTTATAATTTTTTGTGAAGATGTGACACATGTTCTAATAATATGTTTCTATTTATTCCTTTCTTAAATACATAGTCTGAAGCCGGCTAATATTAATTAGGAACTCTATAATTCATCATTAATTAAAAATTCGTCAGGAATTTTAATATTCATCAGGAACTTTTAAAATATTTATAATTAATTTTAAATATTCATCATTAACATCAAATTCATCAGGACTCTTTTGTGAATTTATATTTCACACTCTTCCAATTTCATTTGGATATTAATATTTGCAAGGTGGCAAATTTAAAAAAAGTCACGATTCTTGGATCCAGAGGATTAGTTCCGTGGATGCTTTATTTGGATGACCAGAATTCATCTGTAACTGTAACGTGATATGCGCTCCACAATTGTGGGTAACGTTTCATTTCATCGGTAGACTATGTATTAAGAAACTAGGTGTCCATACCAGACGAGAAAACGTTAACTTCAGGACTCACGCCACCATTTCCATCCCAGGTCAGCCTTCACTGGAGTGTGGCAAGTTATTTTCTTTTCGATTGTGTTCGGTGAACGAGTTTCACCCACTCGTAATAAATTCTTGTATATATATTTGTCGGTAATTCTAAATTACCATTTTGTGGAAAGTATACTTTGCTGTTGATTTAATAAATACTTAATTTTATTAATTAATTTTTTTTATTTTGTCTCTACCTTAAACAGAAATTCTGTAGGTTCTGAGTTGGGGGGGATGAAAAAGTAATCACTGGTTAAACTGCAGATGGCGTCCTTAAAATAAAAATATTTTTTTTTATATTACTTATTCATCCTCGCCTACTACTCGTTGATAGAATTATTTGAAGTGAATAATAGTGAACCAAGGTCTCAAGGAAACAAGAAACGCACGGCCCTTGCCTCCCAAAAAACCCAGCTAGCCGCAGGCACAGGAAATTTCTTCGCTTTCCTTGTCAATAAGAATAGTTCTTATTGACAGGTAAAGTGAAGGCTTTTCCATAAATACCTGATTTGGTTTCCTCTTGTATTAAGAGTCATCCTGATACAGGGCGAAACTAAGATCACGGTACCACGGGGGTTCCCCGGTTACATTTGACGACCAACGTGGTTAAATGTAACACTTACTTATTTTTTTGTATGTTTTTTAATGTGGTGTGATGGACGCGGCAAAAAAAAGCAGGTCACATTTGTTATTATAGAATCTGCAGAAATTAAAGATACGCGTGATCCTCAACGGTAAGTAACTGTATCTGTGCGAAATATACAATACGAATTTGTCATTTACACTAAACTTGATTATTGTTAAATTAACAGGGTTATTCGATAAAAAAATTGTGCAAATCCTATGTTTACATTTTTCCTGGGCGTTTTCTGAGGTTATAAAAATATGCAAAAGTTGTTTTAGTAGAAATATTAAAGAGAACGGAGAACGAAATTGGTACCAAATTTCATTATTACCAAGGGAATCGATATTTTGTTTTTATACAAAAAAATTATATTTTTTCAACGACTTTTCTTTATTTTAATCTACTTTATTTCTGCACCACGTCATGTTAGTAGAAGCGATGTGTCGGTACTTATTTTTTAAATATCAAGAAAGAGTATTAAAAAAATACGAATATTTTACACACCTTTTTAACAAAAATTTTAAAACTGGCAAAAAAATACAAAATTAATAATTTGAAGACACCAATAAAGCATTTGTTTTTTATACTTAGCTATTTTATTTTGTAACCTAAAAAATGTTTAACAATCATTATTCATTAATCATTAACAATAAAATATTTCTCATGTGTATTTTTTTTGGTTTAACTAGAGACTTTGCAGATTTTTTTAAGCATATAGTGTCAAAAAATAAATTGTATACACCTAGCTGCATCAACAGCAGATGATACTATGGAAGGCTCATTAATGATGGAAGTATACGTTGACAACCATAAACAAATGGTCAATGGATACGATATAAGATTTATGTCGTTATAAGTTATACCAGGCCCTTTTTGATACACAATTATTATATTATATTATTAATTTGTAGCGTGTGAAACTAGTTGTTGCATACACTGTTCAACGCAACCATAAATTAGTGGGTAGTAGCTTAACCACAGATTTAATACAAATCAGATGTCTCCTTACCAGAGAATTGTGTAAAATGTTTAATTTTTTGTTGGCTTGTTTTATACTGACGGCGCGCATATATCCCTCATATGGATAAATAAACAGATATGGAATGGCATATTTGATAATAGCAAACAGTGATATATTAAAGCCACGAAATATTTATGTGAGAAAATGTTTGTACTATTAATTATTATGAATTTTTTTTTAAATGATAGGCTTAATTATTGCCAATCGATATACTTAACCTATATAAACTTTCATTTTATTTTTATTTTGTTTAAAAACAAATAATTAATTGATGTTTGACATTTTTCGTTTTATAAAAAAATGGTAAGTAAAGTTATAAAAAATCAATAATAATAGATGTTGTTATTAATATATTACACGTAATCAAAATTTTCATCGGTAGTTAATTCACATAATTTAACAGCGGTTTAAACCAGCTATTCGTACTAAAAGCATTATTTTTTTTATTAAAATTATGTATTGCACGGTAACACATTTTATACATATAGTTTACGTCTGATTTTTTATGCTTTATACATTCAACTAAAAACAATGCAATTTTACTTCGCATAATTTTATTTGCGTAAATAACGATTATAAAATTTCGGTTGGACATCTGCGTCTTTAATGTAAATATTCTATAAATAAAAAATAAGTTAAAGTATATCGAATAAACCAAACAGTTATTATTAGACGTGTTCAGTGGTCAAGACGCTCTGTACATAAAGCTAAAAATATTGTTTCAATGACAATCTACAATTTTGAACATGTTATGACATTTTCTAAACAATCTTTTCCATACTTTTTTCCATCCCTGATGAAAAGTTAATTCATTTGATGTTTTTCGATAAAACTAGTTTACGTATTAACATTTTAATATGAGATAAAATTGGCTTCAGCATGTATGAATTTATGTTTTTCTGTTGTTTGGGAATGTGTCAATAGGTGTTTGTAATATAACATTATGTTTGCATAAAAGCCGTAACTGTAAATGGATACCTGCGACCTAGTTCTATTATTTATACAGGGTTTTGCATGGTGTAAAAGGAAAACTCAAGGAAAATATGCCTGAGGGCATTTTAAGTAGAAAATGTCCTAAATCATGTCTCTATAACATCTTAAATTTCGAAACACAGGGTGCTAAAGATAATAAAAAAATTCTGTTTTCTTAAAATATCTCAAAACCCTTATAGATAAATACCTGAAATTTTCCTGAAACATGTATCTATGACCAATAACTATTAGATATTAAATAGAGCTTAATACTAAATGGCGTTTGTGTAGATTTGGAGGTAAAATCGACACATGTTAAAATATATCCTTACTAATGAATTATTCGTAAACAATTCATTTTATCACAAAAATATAACAACGATTTTTTTCGCTTCTTTTAACATGATTTCATGTAGTAAAGTCGGAAATGTAATATCTGTACAAAATAAAAAGAAATAGGAAATTAACAATTTTTTTAATATTTGACCCCAAATCTATTCCAGTGCTTTTTACCATTAAGCTCTGCTTAATGTATAACAATTACTGGTCTTAGATACATCTTTTTACGACATTTTAGTCATCTCTCTATACCAGTTTCTGAATTATCTTAAGAAAACATGTTTTATTTTCTTCAATACCCTATATCTCGAAAACTAAGCCATTGCGGATTAAAATAGCGTGAGAAATATGTTCCTTCAGTTTAACCTTTAATTCGTGCAACATCTTATATAATTTACACAGCATTTCTTTAAAACAATGAAATCAATACCCTTCTGCTACATTTCAAAAATTATTAAGAATGTAGCAGTTTTTGAGAAAATTTCCTTACCAACTCTATTAATTAGTTCCTGAGAAAAAACAAAGCAAAAAGTAATGTAATTTTAACACCCTGCATCTCAGAAACGATATAAGTTTATACAGAAAACTGAAACCACCCTTACATAATTAATAAATCTTGTTTCTAGTTCAATAAGAGGCGATAAAAGCGAATATTTTAAAAGCAATTGAAACACTTTATGCATATCACGTCAAAAATGGTTTTAGATGTAGGGGGAGAATGGTACAACTGAAAATAGCTGTAAATATTATTTGAATATTGAATAACTACTTTGTGAAGATATTTTAACCTCGATTTTAATACTAACTTTGATTGTTGTATATTAAAAGATTTAGAGTTATTTAATTTGTAAATTCCAGTCCGGTTTTCGAGGAGGTCACAGTTAAGTGCCTTGCAGTATGTGATTAATGAATAGAAAGAACCAAATGACTCAGGCAGAGTGACCAATATAACTTGCTTTAATTTAAAGCGTGTATTTGAGGGGATACATAGGGAAAGCTTGTTAAAAAAAGCGAAAATATATGGACTTGATGAAGCTGTACGTATGTGGTTACGTAATAATTTCAGTAGCAGAATGCATAAAATGAAATATAATGAGTATGTTCCGAGTACGTAAAGTATAAATTGGAACTGCTTTTATTCATTTTATACATCAACGACATAACAGCTCTATTTGATAACTGCTGTTATAACTTGATCGCAGATGATACAATTATTTATGTGACAGAGGAAACCGGCATATTAATGGTGAACACAATGAATGAAAATTTGAAAGACCTGAGTGAATAGTTATGTTAATATGTTAAAGTTGAATGTATCAAAAGCAGAATGTATAATTTTTGGGAAAAAAGTGGTTTATAGATGAAAATATTAGAGCTTGTGGGAATGTAATTGATACCGTAAGGAATATATTTAGGAGTAATCAATGTTCTGAAGTGAGTTGAAACCTTTGATATGGGGATAACTCTGACGTAGTGCTTTAGGAGAACACCAAAACCGTATACTGCACTCGACGACACGTTTCACCAATTTGGCATCATCAGGGAGATGATTAAAATCGTTTTCATCCCAGATGACGCCTTGGTTGGTGAAACGCGCGTCGAGTACAGTATATGGTTTTGGTGTTCTATGGAAAACTACGTCAGTGTTGAATAATCATAGATGATAAACTGAAATGTAATAATCATGTCAATTATGTGGGCAAAAAAGATTGGTGTCTTAAAAAGGGTTTGTGAGTATTTATTTGTCTATTGAAAGCAAAAAATCTTACGTGGCCAGCACATAACTTTCTTATACGAGTATAATATCATCCTGATCTAAAAAAATTATTCTATTTAATTCTTCACTTACCCCAATTAAATTTTAATAGCGTATCTTGAAATGTTTTATAAAAATTTTTAAATAATTCATTATTAGCGTCGCGGTCGTTCGATACTGTCAATAATAATTCATGTCATATACTTTAATAATTTCTTCTTATTGACATTGACATTTTTGTAACTAAGTTAAACATTCCAAATATCAAACTGCCAAATATATCCTAACCCCAATTTATGAGGTGTGTAACAAATTTCAGTTTACATCAGCTTAGTACTTGAAAAATATTTTATCGGCTTGATATAGTAGACATGATTTATAATCTTTCTTCGAGAATTTTTTTTTGTAAAGACAAATACAAAAAAGTTTGGGTCCCGTGGACATTCTTTCATCTGGCCAATTTTGCCGAATTTATCACTGTCTTTAGACTTTAGAATATGTGTACCAAATTTGAAAGTTTTATCTCAAAAACTGTGCTAATATCGCGATACTACATGCAGAGATTTTGTTTCCATAAAGTTATGTTTTTTCATTATAATTCGTCGAGATTCGTCCAGAAATGCAATAAAATATTTTAAATTTTCTTTCCCGAAATTGTACTTTTTTTTCTTTCATTCATTATGTCTCTTCTGGTAGTACCACCAAATTTAATGTGTTACCAAAAATGTTATTGAAAATCTTAGTTGTCAAATTTGGGAAGTCTCGCATTGTATTTGTTGAGTTATCGTGGCCATACACACACACACACATACACACACACACACATTCACACACGCGCGCGCGCATACACGCACTCACGCACGCGCGCACATCATTCGGAAAATAGAATGGATTCAAGTGGGTTCATCAAAATCAATAAAATCTCGAGCTCGAAAAAAATCACGATTACTATACTTCCTTATATTAGGTATAAGAATGTAAAAATTGGTATAATATATTATCACTTTAATTAGTTTGCAAGAATAGTAGTACTATTCTTGCAAACTAAGGTGATATGAATCATTTGCAAAAGTTACAAAACAGAAATATGAGGTAATATAGAAATGTAGTATTTATACTAGAATGAAAAATATGTTGAATGTGTTAGGATGCATAAATGAAAAATCATATTGAATTCAATGTATTGGTTTTCATACATAAAATTAGACAGACTACCACCGATAGTACATCGAATTTGCAAGGGAATTTACAAGCATTAGAAGATTTTCATAACTATAATACAATGTAGTGCAACGAGTAATACATCTACTGCACAAAGGTCAAAATAACCTAACTGGGAAGCTACAGAGGCGTGTAATATAGTTTCTTTCAAAAGACTCGTTTCAGATGTTTACCTCTAAATTTCGTTTTTAATTTGTTTTCATGTACGTATAGATATGATTAAAGACGGAATTATTTTATTTATTTTTTAATATGATGTAAGTTTATAGTATTAAATAAAGGATTTATTATTATTATAGTTGTAGGTTAAAAATGCAAACAATTTCTTTAATCGATATTTTACCCGCAGCCAGTTATACTGGCCTTTCGATCGTAATATATTTCTCTGTTTTATTATTTTTTCGTCAAGCAACAATTCTTCTACAAATCGTTTTTTAGCCAAAGAAATACTTTTTAAAGGATTAAACAAATATAATACAATCTTGATGTGATTGGTTCCTTCGATTTGATGACACTAGCAATGATGTAGTTTTCATAAACATCAGAACATTCGACCATCCAAGTTGGCATCTTCGGGAGATGATTAAAATTTGATAAAATTCTTGGCGCGTCAAGATATAAATGCTCCTAAAACATATATTTGATAAGTATTTTCAGAAATTAATATGACTGAGGCCATGATTAAAATCGATAATGTGAAATGACATGAAATCTGTTTTACTGTAATTACATATTGTGGAAAAACTCGTCAGATTATATCAAAAATGTTTGTCTAACCTCACAATGAATTTACCTGATAACCATAAAATAGTAATGTGTGGTACCGCCCTGTCTCATCTAAAATTAGAGAATAATTGAATAATATGCAAATCATCGTGGCCAGTTTTCCGCTCTCTGGTCTTCCCTCTTTCGCCCTATGTAATTTTATTCCACAAACTTAGCTTTTATTTGTTCCAAGAAACTTTTATCTGCTGGAAAGATAAAACTTTGATGTAATTTTTAGTTGTGTAGCAGGTTAGCAAATTCATCACTTTCAAGCAATTTTATATGCTTGCAAAATGTTTTTAAAATCAAAATTTTCTTGCTTATTAAATTTATTTTTTATGGGTAATATGCCGTAAGATTTCACCGAGTGAAGCTTAACGAAACGGAATAACAGACCGGAGATTGCTACGGATTACTTTTGATCAGATCCCTGTGGAATATTTAAGTATTCTTGTGTACCTACTTTATTATTAACTATGTATAATAATTTATAAGTATTCAGTATTTTCACAGTATTTTTTAATTTTTAACAAAATCTTTACTTTGATACTTTGTTACTTTGGATGTAATAATAATAATAATAAATACCACAACAGAAATTAAACAAACAAAATCCAAAGCCGAGATTATCTAGAAGGTAGTTAGACTTAGGAAAACATGGATATTCGAACCCGCAGCAACGCAACGGCAGACAGATGCCATCGTCAGTGTCCAATGTGATATTCTGAACTTTGGGAGTTACTCCTTGATTATAGACTGGACTATAGTGGTGATTAAACATTGCGATTTAGAAATTCATTGTAAAATGAAAACAAAATTTATAAAAATGATTCAAATATGTCACCTTCACCTTCGATACAAATTTTGCGCGATAAAAAGTAACACGTTGCGTCATGTCTGCATTTACTGAAACCATAATAGCTTAAATGCAACTGTTTCATCATGATTGACAGCTGGTTTTAATATAAACTTGCCCTTAATATGTCCCCAGAAAAATGGTCAAGTGAGGTCAGATCGAGTGATCGCAGAAGCTATGCAATTAGCCCACTATATCCAATCCAATGGTCAAAGAAATAAATGTTTAAAAAATGGTTCAGCTTTGCTTCGAAATATGCTGGTGCTCAGTTCTTTTGGTGACATAAATTTTTGGATGGCGCAACTTCCTCGAGTACTAGTGGTATACTGCCTCTCAAAAATAGAAAAATATGACACCAAAGTAAGACTAGTTCACATAATATCTGGACCAATTACCTTTTAGCAGTCTAGCCCAAATCTTTTCGATATATTTCGAACTAAATTAGGATTTCTGTTGGATCGCTGGTGACAATTATAACTATTTATGATAACCTCTTGTCTAAATAGAGCTTCAGCGCTCCAGAGACAGTTTTTGAAAAATCCGGCATTTTGATTCTCAGCTCACATATTATAACGGCCTTCTACAAAATTTGCCTCAAAGGTGTCTGTCACCATCTTGTAAATATTGAAAATTTTGTGGCTTAAATGAAGTACAACGTTCATTTAAGACACTTTGTATAGATGTGTATTTTTTTAGACACAAATATAAAGACTAATAATAATAATAATCTTTGTTGATTCAGAATACAATACAAGTACAATGTTTCAGAAACATTGTCTGCCCTCAGAACTGAACTCCTTCGAATAAAGACTTTTCAGTCATCCCGTGTCCGCCGAAGCTCACGGAAATCGCGACAGCAAATTACACTCATGGTCATTCCCCACATCCCGCAAGGTTAGTGGTTGCAAATCTCATAATCATGATCAGACTAAAAGAACCTAGAATGACTGTCTTCTGCATTTGGCCTGTTAAACACTCGGCTGATTTTTGGCAGGCCCCGGTTCTCAATACCGGGAGCAACGTGGGTTTTAACCCTCCGAGTACACAGATTTTTAGGACGACCATCTTGACCAAGTTGATGTAATCATCAGAGTATATTGCTACACCTCCAAGTCTTTTTGGGACGACAAAAAAAGTGACAAAGTTGATAGCCCTCAAGTAAACGATATCTATTTTCTTTCTGAATAAGATTTACAGGAAACAACTACTCAGCGGGCAAAAGCCCCGACCTGCATTAAATTAAACTTGCAAGTCTTGTTTGATAGCTAACATCATTTATCAGTTCCTCACTAGATATAGACCGGTTTCGAACTTGTTATGTTCTCGTCAGTATGCCATATGTAATAGAAAAGACAAATAATATCAAAAACAGCTAGTCTAAAGTATATTAAGCAAAACACACATAGTGAGTGATAAGTGTATACCTCTGGTGTATCCCAGTGGCTGTTAGAGGTCGTTGCTCTTGGTACCTGCTCTGCAGGTCGTTATCATTCACTAAAACATCGGTGATGTCTGACGGGTATTAGCACTGACCACCAGAGGGATACACTTATCACTCACTGTATCCAGTCTTGCTTAGTCTGCTTTAGGCTAGCTTGGTTTGCTATTAATATTTGTCTTTTACTTTACCCATGGCTTACTGACGAGAACATAACAAGTTCGAAACCGGTATATTATGTTTAGTAAGGAATTGACAAATGATCTCAGCTACCAATCAAGACTTGTAGATTTAATTCAACGCAGGTCAGGGCTTTTGTCCGCTGAGTTGTTTCCTGTAAATCTTATTCAGTATATAGTTTAGCCCACCAGGGTTAGAGGTCGCGCCTCTTGGTGCCTGCTTTGCAGGTCACCATCAGTCACTAAGACAAAAGTGATGTCTGACGGGTAGTGGCACTGACCACAGAGGGATACACTTATTACTCACTGTGTCTGTCTTAGTAGTTTGCTTTAGGCTAGCCTGGTTTTCTATTATTATTTGTTCTTTTCCATTACTTATGGCATACTGACGAGAATATAACAAGTTCGAAACCAGTGTATGTCTAGTGAGGAATTGACAAATGAACTTAGCAACCAAACAAGACTTGCAGGTTTAATTCAACGCAGGTCGGGGCTTTTAGCCGCTGGGTAGTTGTTTCCTGTAAATCTTAATGAGCATATAGTTTAACTCACCAGGGTTAGAAGTCGTAGCTCTTGATAACTGCTTTGCAGGTCGCTATCGGTCACTAAGGCATCAGTGATGTATGACAGTTTGTAGCACTGGTCACCAGAGGGATACACTTATTACTAATTTAATTCTTTCTCATCTTGTCAAAGTTCACTTAGTAACAGGACATCTAGGCTATATTATGGTAAAATCACATTTAGTTGCTCAACTTTTTGGGGAGATTTGAATATTTTTATGAATAAATATTATTTTATTATCTTCAGATTTTGTGAATTTGTCATTTACGTTCTTTCGGCCTTAAAAACTTGATCAAGATCATTTCTGAAAAACGTGAATACATTAAATTTATGAAAACTTGGTAAATTTAGCAACATGTATAAGATACATATTATAGAAATTTTAATATTAAACAATTAAAAAATTATTTAAATAGTAGTAAAATTTAAAGTAGGATAAGTGGTATTGGTCTGGATAAATGTTAGTATTTAACAGAATATTTCTACCAGTTCCAAGGATCGTAGGGTCAACCGCACTGCACATATTTAAAAATACAGCATATTCTGATAAAATAATAATAATTAGTAAAGAAAGGTATACTTATAATATAAATTACATTAAAAATGCATAAGTCCAGATGTAGAAAAGTTACAGAATTAACAAAATTAAAGATTTTAATTTTTACAGGCCTAGAATAATAGAAATTTTTTATAGCGTTTAAGATTATGTAAATAATTTACTATCTGGTATCACTGAAGACCATAGTAAGCAAAAAGGAGTATAATCGGTAGACGATGATAAACTAGTGGGGATGATACAAGTTTTAGCTAAAAAATATTTTAATAAAACATCATATGGTCTATGATAAATGAAGATAATATAATGCAAATATAGTGCAAAAGCATCATAAAGTTTTATTTAAAGTAATTCCAAAATTGTTTGTCTCAACAATAAAATAATTTTCAAAATAATAGTTTGACACTAACAGTCAGGGAAATCTATTTTGTCTAGTCAAAGTAATAGTTATTCCACTGACGTAGTTTTCCGCGAAACACCAAAACTCTATATACTGCACTCGATGTGCATTTCGCCAGCCAAGTTGGCATCATCTGGAGATGATTAAACTAAACGAATGCTAACAATCTGCCCTATTTATACCTAAACTATTGTCACGGTTCACCGAACCGTCACGGTTCGGTGAACTGACCCAGTAACCAATAAAGCGG